>JBAMAX010000446.1:0-170473 GCA_037043745.1 Chymomyza amoena
CCGAAATAATTTAAACTAATTTCTGCTTCTCTGTCCATGCAAAATTCGGATTGATAACTAAAATTCATTTATTAGTTTGAGTTTTTACGATAATCGTATCTTTCGTGTTTAATGGATACTACCCACATTTAACTTCATAATGTTTTGACATTTACATAGTTAGTTTGTATCAAATATTCGAAATATTGTGATTTAGTGCTATTTTCTCTTAAATTAAGCGATATAGAAGTGTTAAAAGTTAAAAGTATAATACTATTTTATAGCAAAATGTCTCGAAAATGTGTTAATAATCCCGACAATTTTTGTTATATCTGCGGTGAGGTGATATTTAATAAACAAAGGTGTTGTATATCGCCTATAATAAAAAAAGCCTATTTTTACTACTTTAACGAGAACATCAAACACCAGGATAAAAGCTGGGTTCCACATTTCTGCTGTAATCCATGTGCTACAGGTTTGAGAAATTGGCTGAATGAGTGGCGAGAATCGACAAATCACGTAAGTGATTGTTATTTCTGCCTGACGACTCATGTATTTGGAAAAGGCAAGGGTGTTTCTAAAAAAAAGAAGAGTGCCATAACATATCCAAATATACCATCAGCTACTCGTCCTCTACGACACAGCGATCTTCATCCGATCCCGAAGCGTCCTCACATCGGTGACGACGAAGATGAAATCAAGGGAAGTTCACCATCAATTTCGTCAATGTCGAGAATACGAGGTACCTAGTACATCAACACAGCCACACAGGATAACACAAGATGAATTAAATGATCTCGTAAGGGACTTAGAATTGCCAAAGAACAAAGCAGAACTTTTAGGTTCAAGATTGCAACAATGGAGCCTTTTACAAAGTGGTGTAGTTATAACATCTTTCCGTAACAGACAAAAACATTTGATGCAATATTTTGAAATGGCTGAAAGTTTAGTTTTTTGTAAAGATGTCCAGGGTTTGATGGGATCTCTTAACATTACATATAAACGGGAAGAATGGAGACTTTTTATAGACAGCTCTAAATTAAGTTTAAAAGCAGTATTGTTACATAACCAAAATATTTTACCATCGATCCCTATTGGTCATGCAGTCCATATGAAAGAATCTTATGATAACATGAAAACCCTTTTGCTGCAGATAAAATATAATGATCACCAATGGCAAATTTGCGGAGATTTAAAAGTCGTAGCTATTCTACTTGGACTACAATAAGGCTATACGAAATTTTGTTGCTTTCTTTGCGAATGGGACAGTCGTGACAGAAAGCAGCATTATACAAAAAAAGTGTGGCCTCATCGTCAGTCACTTCAGCCTGGGATGAAAAATATTCAAAATAACCCTTTAGTTGACCCACAAAAAGTGTTACTTCCACCACTGCACATAAAACTAGGGCTTATTAAATTTCGTAAAAGCAATGAACAAAAATGGAACTGCTTTTCACTACCTTCGCCAGAAATTTCCAAGATTAAGTGAGGCTAAAATCAAAGAAGGTATATTCGTTGGTCCCCAAATAAGAAATTTATTAAAAGACGAACACTTCGACACTATTTTGGAAGGCAAAGAAAAAAAGCCTGGGACAATTTTCGCCTCGTGACAAAAAACTTCTTGGGAAATAAGAAGAGCGACAACTACGCTGAACTTATTGAAAATATGTTGTCATCTTACCAAGAACTGGGTTGTAACATGTCCCTGAAAATCCACTTTTTACATTCTCATTTGGACTTCTTTCCGGATAACTGTGGGGCCTTTAGCGATGAACATGGGGAGCGCTTCCACCAGGACATCGCTAACATGGAAAAACGATATCAGGGCAAGTGAAACGTTTCAATGTTAGCGGATTACTGCTGGACTATTCATCGAGATACTCCAGAAGCAGAGTACAAAAGGGCAGCGAAGAAACCACGTCGCAATTCTACTAATGAATAAAATAACGGTATAATTTCTGTTATTTTTTCAAAAAAGCTTAAAAATTTTTTTTTAAGAAATGGAAACTAATTAAAAAAATATAATTTTAACTTCGTATGCAGTATGTCAACATAAATAAAAAAAGCTACTTACACTAGAAAATACTTTTTCAAAATCAAAATTTGTATACTAGTGTTATCGATTGTTTTTGTTATGTTGTGTTGGTACACTCTTCCCGAACATCTGTACCAAATTTCAAGTGAATGCCATTTTTTGTTTGGTTGTGAGAGGCGTAAAGGTTATAAGTGTTTTGCGTGCTCCAGGGAAGTGTAGGAAAGCCCATTAGTATGTCTTTTTCTCACTCATAAACATCCCAGAGTTCATCTTCTTTGTTACTAAGCATGTCAGTACTTTAGTTGTACATAGTTGAAAGTCTCATAAGAGTTTTGATTCCTGCAAGCCAGCAATCTTTGTATTATCTGATGTTTCCATTTTTTTCTTATTTTCAATAACATTTTATAAATTACTCATTATATAAACAATCTCGAAATCTCAATCACAAAAGATAACGAAACTTTATGTGCATTTCTCAGAATTAAGTCCACACCCTGCTGTTCTCTCGAAAAGCTTAAAGAAGATAGGGTAAAAAATAAAAAAAAAGCCTTCGTCAGGCAGTCTTACGTTTATATTATACCCTATAAACTTTTGACAACGCTCTACTTTGAAACCTTCCGACACCAACTAATATATTCACTATTCAATCAATATTTCTCAATTCCTTATTATAAATTGACAAAATCCAATTAATATTAAATGACTTCGTTTCGAGAGCCACAAAATGTGCGCAAAGAAATCCGACAAATTGATAATACAAAGCAAGTATGCAAATTTATCGATAGTTTTCTAGTTTTTATTCTGCGCATATTATTGACCATGTTTTTCGAATGCACTCAATGCTAATTAAATAAGCTGGACAATCACAACCCAATTAGTTGTTGTATGTATTGGCATTGAATTGGAATCGTTTTTTGTTTGTGTAGCTGTCGTTGGGGGTATGTATGAGAGACCCTTACCCAAGGACTGAGCGGTTTGTTTGTGCACTCCAAGGGTTGCAAGTGCAGTGCAGTGTTGTACAGTGCATCATAATGCAATTAGCCCTAATTGCAGCTAATGAGCATTTGAAACTCGATGCAGAATGTTGCAAACAGAACGATATCGGGTGGTTATGGGGGGCTGGAGTATGGAGGTTGTCTGGACTACTTGTGTGTGGTGGTGTGAGTGTTAAACAGCAAAGATACATGGGGATTGCATTGCGGTGAGTGAGTGTAAAGTTGTTTTCAGGATTACCGCCACAACTGTTGGTTTCGGCGCTTAAGGATCGCTGCAGTGGCAACTTGGCAACACTGGAATACAGACTGTTTAATAAAACCGACGAATGGCAGTGGGAAATGGCCGTTAACTGCTAAATTAACTTGGCCAGCACAGCTGTATGTGACGTCAGAGTAGCTACACTTACTGCAGAATTAAATCACTCTGTCGAGTGAATGTGAATGTGTGACCTCATTGGATTTAATACGTGCTCAGCGTTTGCTGCCAGTCAACATTCAACAGCACGTGGCCTACTACCTGGTTGGGAAGAGCAGCGGGAATAGCCGGAAAACGTTTAGTTCTTTAGCTGTTTATTATGCAGAAACAGGCGCCAGCTCATTTAGTTAGGGAGAACTGCACTAGCCTTGAAGTCCTTTTCCGCAAGCGCCATTTATGGAGGAAACTAATTAGTTTGTTATTCTGGTTGTAGTCAGCCGCTTCATGTTGTAGCTCAGTTACCAAATTGATGTTGTTTTTGTCTATCGAACAGCCATAAAGCAAATGAGCCCATTGGATAACCTTATGCAATGTTGGTTATGTTTGCAAACTGCTGCCATTTTGGAGCTCAAATCAGTCAACGGAAGAGCAACAAATACAATTTATGGACAGCAATGCGTCCATGCTATATGGACTTTGGCAAACAGCAATTAAAATGTCAAAAACTAATCTCACAAACATAGCATTAATTGATTTATATTTTCGATTTATTTATCTGGCCTACGTATTTAATTTGTGGTTGAATTTTTGGGCCAAATTGCAACTCAGCCAAATATTGGCATTAAAACAGTTTAGCAGTATCGACCTCTTTTTAAAACTACCAAACTAAACTGGTAGTGTTGAGTGGTTCAGCCGGTTACTGGGTTGCCTTGATAGTTCCGACTAGGGAATTTACCCATCATAGACGACTTAGAATCCAACGTGTCATCGATTTGTGGTTTTTATTTATCGTATTAGCTGTATTCTTCTCACAGTAACCGGTTTTTATGCTAATCAACTTCCAATGAGACCAAACTAACACTTCAATCAGTCGAACTGTCTGTCTGGGAACAGACAATGGGTTTTGCTGACCGTAGAGACTAGTTTTTAAACACTTCCGCAAGAAATAAAACCACAGCTGTAGTCATAGATGAAATACATTCTAATTGTCAGCAGTAAAGCGTGGCTTCTACGATATTTACATATATCAGACTAGGTTACATAATAGATCTTCAAAAAATTGAGTTAACAAGTAATAGTTAATAGACAAGATGGGCTGGCAAGTATTGGTTCTGAACAGCAGCGATGAAACTGGCGCCGGTACTGGAACTGGAGCTGCTGCTGATGGGATTTTGATAATTATAGCTAATGGAGCTTTGTGGGTTGGTGCTAGCTCCCTGATAGCCAAAGCCATTGGAGACTTGTGTGCTGATGCTAGGTCCCTGATAGCCATAGCCGTTGGAGCGTTGTGTTGTTGCGGGTGTGGGATGTTGATAGCCGTAGCCGTTAGAGCGTTCCGTGGTCGTGCTGGGTTCCGGGTAGCCATCTGAAGAGCTTTCGTATGCCTCTGTCGTAAGCTTCGTGGGCGTTAGTGGCGTTGTGGTGCTGACCGCTGGGAAGGGATGTACTGTGGGCTGCGGCGTCTCACTGGAGCTAGATGACTCCCCCCCTCCTGTAGTTGTTGTTTGTGTAGTAGTGGAGCTAACTTCCGGTATGAAATCTGTGTTTACCTCTGTGGTGTGGCCAGTACTGGATCGCTCCGTTGTGGTGGTAGTAGTGCTTCCGAATGAAAAAGATTTGTTAAAACCAAATCCGCCACCTGAATTCTTCTGCTGCAGCAGCTGCGTCAGAATCTGCAACTTGGTCGATACCAGATTGGTGAAGAGTCCAGGACTAACTGCAGAGCTGCTGGAGATTTGGTTACTGCTGCTACCGCCGGTTAAACCTATAATTAATATAGAACATTACACGTTTCTAAGCACTGGCACATTTAACATAAATATATTACCACCGGCTGAGAATACTTTGATGAAGATGGGCTTGGACTCCGTCATCATGACTGCACCCAAAATAAGCAGCGTCAGTATAGGAATTGTTCTGAACATGTTGGCAGCGTTTAAGTTATAACTAAGCGCGCTTATTTCGCGCTTACTTTTATACTTTTGAGTAAACCTGGCCTTAAGCTTGGAGTAGTTTCTACGCATCTTAAAGTTGCGCTACACTTGAACTCAAGAGCGTGCCGCGAAGAACATAATAAATTTTTTTTGGAAAGAAAATCGCACTCTTGACTCATATAAAGTGTTAGAGGGTGTCATAAAGTGTATACAGGTTTCCAGCTGACCAAAACTTCAGAGTTTCTTTTCAAGTTTTTCGTGTGTTTCGCTCACAATTCACGAAAAAATAATCGAGAACAAACAAGCAAACCGACAAGCTAAAACAAAGTTAGATAATAATATTATGGTATAGTAGGTAGGTACATACAGTTTCGATTTCGGCAAAAACGCAAACACGCTTCCCGTTTCGTCACTTCCACTTGTCGGATCTCAATGTTGCTGCACTATAACGACTTGATTTGTTTACAAAGATATGTTAATTATCGAGGCGATTATAATAAAAATAATAATTTCGACTATTTTATGCTCTTTAATAACTTTGTTTATATATTGACCCAATTAGTTAACTAAATGAGTAACTCACTGTGCACAGTGGTTCTAGACCTTTAGTGAACTCCTCAAACATTTTACACAGTGGTTCTAGGCATACGTAGAAATAATTATATCTCTCCTGTACCGTATGGTACAAAGGGTATATTAAGTTTGTGCAAGCCGAAAATGTATGTGCATTTAAAAGGAGACGTCGGAGACACTCCAAAGTTACCCAAAATATGATCAGGGTGAATAGAGAAGTCGATCTACCCATGTCCGTCTGTCCGTCCGTCCGTCTGTCCGTTTGAACGCCTAGTTCTCAGAGATGGTAAGAGCTAGAGTATCCTCGCTTTCACATTAGATCCCATATTATTCCATAGGAGGCAAGTTTATTTTATTTTTTTGATATCGGGGATAAATTATATAGCTCCCATGGGGGTGTTTGAGACGACCTCGACAAAAAAAAGCGTTTTAGATGAATAATTCAAATTTGGTATTCGAAAGTTTTTTATAGTTCCCAATCACTGTACCAAATTTGATCGAAATCGGTTGACTATATCATATAGCTCCCATGGACCGATCGGCCAAAATAACTTTTTTAAAGAAAAATTCGCTATATTTCGTTTTTTAATAAAGATATCCTAACCAGATTTGGCGTTTGGAAATTTCTTAGACCACTTAAGCAATGTGCCAAATTTGCACAAAATCGGTTGACTGTATCATTTAGCTCCCATAGGTCCGATCTTCCAAAAATCGATTTTTTAACAAAATTTGTTGTGTTTCGTTTGTTTGTTAAGATATTGGGACCAAATTTGACATTCGTGAGTATTTTATAGTTCCTAAGCACTGTACCAAATTTAATCCAAATCGGTTGACTATATCATATAGCTCCCATAGGACCAATCGGTCCAAAAAATCGATTTTTGAACAAAATTTGTTGTGATTCGTTTGTTTGTAAAGATATTGAAATCAAATTTGGTATTCATAAATTTTTTATACATCTTAAGCATTGTACCAAATTTTATTAAAATCGGCGGATTATATCATATATATATATATCATGAAAGTCTCTATTTATTAAAGACACCACCCTTCGGATTCGGCTATAAACTGTAGGTTCATGTTCTGTTCGAACAGTTATTAATAGAGATCCCCTATGCCCCCCTAAAACTCAAACAGCGAATTATTTATATCATATAGCTCCCATAGAATGAATCGGTCCAAAAAACGTTTTTTATATAAAATTGAATGTATAATGTATGTCACTCCTTGTCGGAGCACAGAGCGGAATGGTATCCTTTACTTAAAGCTAAGAGTCCCATCGTTGGGTTGTTTGTAAATATGAGGCTTGTTTTGGCTTTTTCTTGAATAAGCGATTTTTTTTCGGTCGGGTGACTAGCCCAACGCAACCCATTTTAAGTTCGTGGGCTTACCATGATAGTTTCATAACAATGTACCTTCTCCAGTTTGTGTGGTCCGCGGGAGATATTTCAATTCTCTTTTGCCACCCATGTCTGGGAGGATTTCCCGTATTCGCCTCCTTGGGTAAGCGCCCTGTAGGGATTATAAGGGGAGCTTTGCACTGTTCACTTACTGTTACATAATTGTATTGTATCAATGATTTTTTATTCTACATACTAAATTTTCACGAATTTATTTTAAATCTTGAAGCAGTACGAATTTATATCTTTTATAAATAGTTTGGAGAACTTTTTCTTTGCATATACAGATATACCCTTTGATTTAAGCTAATGAATAGTTCAAGTTCAGCTATAAGCCACATTTTATTTTGACCTCGTTTTCCATATGCTCGTTACCACTGTGCCTGGCCTTGACGCTCTCCTAAACACCACATGAGTAACTATCTCACTAGTTTTGCTAGCCGCATAAAAATCAGAAAGGCAAACTCTCAATTTCCTACAAATATTCAGATAGTTTTTGTGCTTTATGACAATAAGATGTTTACTTTGGAGCTCATCCCCGTTGAGCTAGCCGGAAATCGTTACATCATAAGCTCTCTCGCTAGCCAGTTCGCAAATCTGCCAACACTGGTAAAAATATTCAAAGTGTTTTCAAACACTTGCCAGCAACTATTCATGAATTACTACTATGGTGCGTGTGGGGGGTAGGGGGGATTGGTGTTACGTGCGTGTGGAGCTGGAATCTCGCTCGGAATCGGATTTATTTATCTTGCTGCTGTTACTCACTTGACTATACATAAAGAATTATATGTTTACATTCATTTATGCGCAAACAAACATGAGTTCGCATGAGTGTGTACGAATATGTTGGGGTTTGTTTGGGTTTGTTTGAGCTCACCGTCAATAACAGTAAATTTTTATAGGCAACACTTTGGATCGTAAAGAAAAAAAAAAAAAGAAACAACGTTGTTGGATACCGCTGTGTTGGCCATTTAATAATTTAACCACGACTATTTAGTTTCCATTTCCGCAAAATGCTTTCGTGTTAACGCCTCGAATGCAATAAATAAGCCGGTACGGAATGGCCTATGTGAATAGACCCCCCCATTCTGGAAACCGCAAAAACGCCTAGTAACAAGGGCATCAATTCGCAGCACACAGGGGGCAGGTCAAAGGACAACACAGACACACAGCGACTTTACATGGAAAACGTTACAGGTTCCTGTTATATGGTAGATACCCATAGTGCGACCAAAAACAAATCCCATAATGTTAACTCATAAATATTTCATTTTATTGCCCAACCTCAAACAAGGGTTACACTCGCTTCAATGGCGTCAAAAAATGTTGGCATAAATTATTAGTTGGTTCTAAAGAATTTGCCTATTTTTTTTAGTTTTGCAAGTCCTGTGGTTTGTTATATGTCTCATAGATGTCAAAAAACTTTTGCTTGGGAAACTAAGCAAGGAAATTGACTTTGATTTTGTCTAATTGGAATGGCAATCGTATTTTGGTTTAAGTTACCATCAAATAGTTTCTCTGTGTGGCTTAAAGCAATAAAATGGAAATTCTGCTCTGGAATCTTGATTTTTGCCTATTTGGGTGGTTTTTGCTCACTAGCAGGAATTTAGGTTTATTTTCATAGTTATCACTTAAAATTTAGTGTAAAAAGTTTAGTACTTTTGTGGCATTTGTTTCTTCTTGTTCATTTGGCAAGCAGTATTTGATATGCCAAGCAGTGCAAATAAAACTGTCTTAAATTTGTATATATACATGAGTACTTTCAATATTTGTTTCTCTTAAGTTTTCATCTGACTTCTATACATTTTTTCAGCTTTTCCTTGCTAAGTTATGCCTTTTACTATATTTATGTTAATTCAAATTCACAAACTTAATTTTTTTTTGCCTATTCATATTGTTACTCAGCTGAAAAGATCCTGAATCTAATCTCCGATTTCTTCAATGTTAAGCATTATTTATAAATTTCAAGACAATAATATATTGAACAGGGGAAGGGAGGTGTATGTCGCATACAAGTGCTAAAGTCTCTGAAAATTGCGGTCTAACACGGCGGCCGCCAGAACGATCCTTGTTCCTTACTTTATCCAAGCTGACTCACAGCCTCCTCGATGGCCCCTTCTGGATAGCAGATCAGCACCCGCCAGTCTGTGAACCAATGTGTGCAGCGCTGTCTAATCCATCTTGGACAATTACCTTTACTCAATTAAATGTGCGCAGGGCTGTGGAACCCGCCACGTAAATTTAGAAACAACTTACTTTCAGCTGAAGGTGAAGACACCTTTAGCCTTCGGTACGGACTCCTTGTGATGGTCTGAAAACGAATCGCACGGCGTGCCCGAGATGCGAGCTTGCAGGATAACTCTTGGCCAACTCGTGGACAATGGCTATTTTCAGCGCCTCGAGACTGTTGTATCTTTTAGTTCGGACCTTGCTCTCCAAAATGGCCCAAAGAGAATAATCCATCGGATTCGCGTCTGGTGAATTCGAAAGCCATTGTGTGGACGTTATGAAGTTCGGAACGTTGTTTTTCAGCCATTCTTGGTTCACTCGAGCTTTGTGAGACGGTGCCGAGTCCTGTTGAAACGTCCATGGTCTGCCACCGAAATGTTTGTCTGCCCACGGCTTCAAAGCAACCTCCAGAATACTTTCCCGATAATATTGCGCATTAACCTTGACGCCAGGCTCGATGAAAACGATTGGAGAGCGCCCATCTGCGGTTACAGCGGCCCAAACCATTATCTGTGGCGGGTGCTGCCTCCTGGTGGCCAATCGATGACTCAAATTCTCGTATGAACGGTCCCTCAAGTAAACCCTATCGTTTTGAGAGTTTACGAATTGCTCAATTGTAAAAATGTTCTCGTCAGAAAACACAATGTTCGGCAATTGACCGCTTTCGGCCAAGCGAAGCAACTCCTTCGCTCTCTCAAGTCTGACTTGTTGCTGCTTCGGTGTGAGATCATGTGCCTTTTGGATCTTGTAAGGCTTGACCTTGAGATCATTTTTCAGTATGCGACGGATGCTACGGTCAGATATTTTCAGTTCTTTCGCCATTTGATTGGCACTTCGTCGGGGATTTCGCCCAAGTCGCTTCTTCACTTTTTGAACCATCTCACGTGACGTTGCAGGCTCTTGATTACCACCTCCATGACGTTTTGCGATGCTACCAGTATCATTGTAATGAGTTATGGTGCGAAACGAAAAAACGAAAATTAAATGATTTATAATGATTTCGCTTGTTTGTGCATATACAATTTTTTTTAATGATGGAAAATTTTGAAACACCATTTGTGGGAAGTTTTGTTGGGACACTTTTTCGCAAAGAAAAACCTCTCCCGAAAGTCATCGTTTGCTCGTGAAAGTTCATGGGGAATATTCTCTATCAAGAACACAGTTTTTTGATTGGTTTCAACGGTTTTAATGGGATGATTTTGATGTAAAATATAAAGAGTGTCCGGGGCAGCCGAAAAAATTTGAAGATGAAGAATTGGAGACATTAGAAGATTAAGATTCGTGTCAAACGCTTTAAATGTTGGCAGAAACATTGAATGTCGATGAATCAACCGTTTCCAAACGTTTTAAGACCTTGGGAATGTTACAAAAGCAAAGAAATTGGGTTCCATATGAGTTGAAGCCGAGAGAAGTTGAGCGCTGTTTTTCTCATGTGAATAGCTGTTTCAACGACAGAAAAGGAAAGGCTTTTTGCTTCGTATTGTTACTGGCCATGAAAAGTGGATCCATTACGACAATCCCAAGCGCAAAAAGTCATGGGGTAAGCCCACCCAGTCATCATCGTCAACGGCGAAGCCAAATATTCATGGATCTAAGCTAATGTTCAGTATTTGGTGGGAACAACGTGGTATTATCTATAATGAATTGTTGAAACCGAATGCAGCGATCACAGGGGACCGTTACCGACTCCAATTGATGCGTTTCAGGCATGCACTCAGAGAAAATTGACTAGAATATGAGCAAAGAAATGATAAAATTATTTTGCAATATGACAATGCTCGGCCCCATGTCGCGAAAATCGTAAAAACATGCTTGGAAACTTTTAAATGAAAGGTGCTACCTCACCTATTTCGATCGATTACACTTGCATTGATCTGACCAGCGGTTCACTTCTTATGAAAGTACCAAGAATTGGGTCGATTCATGAATAGCCCCAAATGACGAGTCGTTCTTTTGATACCTTGCGAGGTTTCAGACAAGGCGACCCCTTATCCTGCGACCTCTTCAACTTCGTCATGGAGAGCGTTCTGCGGTAGGCCGGCGTACATCGCACTGGCACTATCTTCTACAAGAGTGTCCAGCTCCTTGCGTACGCCGACGACATCGACATCATTGGGCCTACCCAGCGAGATGTCACCGCGGCCTTCAGTGCTATCGAACGGAAGTCTGCGAAAATGGGTCTGGCGGTAAATGAGGGCAAAACGAAGTATATGCTGTCGTCAAGTAGGGACGTGCGGCGGCTTGGGTCCCAGATTACGGCCGACAGCTATACTTTCGATGTTGTCAAGGAATTTATCTACCTTGGCACCGCCGTTACCACCGACAACGATGTCAGCCTGGAGATCAAGCGCAGAATAACTCTTGCCAACAGGTGCTATTTCGGTCTCAATAGGCAATTGAGTAGTAGAGACCTCTCTCGCGCGACAAAACTATCACTCTACAAGGCACTCATCCTTCCAGTGCTTCTTTACGGCGCGGAAGCCTGGACCGTGTCGTTAACTGATGCAGCTGCCTTGGGAGTTTTCGAGAGGAAAGTACTGCGCAAGATCTTTGGGCCTATTCGAGTTGGCGATGACTACCGCATCCGCACCAACCAAGAGCTGAATGAGCTCTTTAACGACATTGACGTTGCTCAGCGCATCAACATCCAGCGGCTTCGCTGGCTCGGACATGTCGTTAGGATGGACGAGGATGCTCCAGCTAAACGTGTGTTCGATGCGGTAGTCAGCGGCCGTCGGCGGAGAGGACGACTGTGTCTGCGTTGGAAAGACCAAGTGGAAGGGGCCCTGTCTTCGCTCGGTGTGACCAACTGGAGAAGGCGCGCGCAATGCAGAGGCGCCTGGAGAGACGTTTTAAGGCAGGCCGTAACCCGGTAATCGGGTTGTTATGGCCACATAAGAAGATAAGAAGATGAGTCGTTCTTCCGAGACGGAATCCGAAAATTACCAAAAAGATGGGAAAAAGTAGTGGCTAGCATGGACATTAAATTTTGTAAAAAAAAAAAATTTAAATGAAAAATTAGTTCAAGGTTCCAATATTTTATGGAGGTTTATTTATAAAGCAGTTTTTACAACCATATCTTGAAAATATTTAGACTCTAGTTAACAGCTAAACAAGTTTTTATCCATTCAGAACAGTTGCTTTTCATTACTAGTCTTAGTAAAGATTTAAACCAACAAAATGCATTTATTAAATTAGCAAACTCTATCAAATCTACAAGTTTTCATATTAAAATTTATGAGTTGATCTGATGTCATATTTAACAAAATTTGCATGGAGTCTACTAAATTTATTCTAATTAGAATGGCATAACGACATGACGTCCATAACAATATGACGAGCGAGCATCAGAGAGAGAGAGAGAGGAGGATGACAAAGAGAGAGTTTTCCAACCGAGCACCCACTGTGCCTCTATTAAAACAAATTGCTGTGCCCATTGCAGAGAGTACCCTAATAACCATACAGATGGATGAATATATATCTCCAGCACTACATACACACAGATACGGAGATAAACGGCGTGCAAAGTGCCCGCTGTATGTGTGTTAGTGTGCAGAGCCAGAAATTGCAAATGGCTTTGTTAGCCAGGATAAAGATTGGTCTGGAGCACCACCCACTTAGTGGACACCTGTAACACGATTGCGGCAGCTAAATGAAAATTAATTTTATGCTATACAATTCGATGGGCAATTAAGCCGTCTATCAAATATGGAGCCGGCTAGAGATGGGGCAATGGCATCATTAAATGGCTTTAAGCAGCAGGCGGAGCGAGGGCTTGGAAATAAATAAATGGAGCAAACTTTTGGTAAATTGCAGTGGCGCAGGCGGAACCGTTCAATGTAAATACAAATTGTCAGTGCAAAACTTTTGGGCGCTGTGTTGTGCCTGGCTCTATAGTTGGGGAGGTAGCTGGCAACTAGACCAGCTAGAGAGGTTGGAGGCATACCATGGAGGAGTTAGCACAAAGGACTAAAGTCGAACCTTGTACAAAATGATGGTACAATTTCGCAAATACCGTAATCGCAAAAGTTGCCAAGTTCTTCACATTTTTCGTGTTTTCCCCACCGTTCTTAACTACTATATCTTTCATATTCCTCTTTGGGCCGGCTGCGGCTCGCAACTTATTGAAAAAATGTCATTCAATTGCCTTGTTGCGGCCCGAGCTCGGGCACGGACCCGGGACGTTGTCAGTAAGCCTGCCAACAGAGTTGCCAAAGATTGCAGGAGGAGAACAAAAAAAAGTTTTCTGCCAAAGTACTTGGTAATCGGCAGACCCAGTTTCAAAAGCTTGATTTTTGGCACAACACATTTTGTAGCTGTGAAAAGGAAAGTGCTAAATTGGCAAATCAGGCGACAATGACAGGAGGACACCACGGCAGCTCCGCAACTCTGGACACCCGCAGGGGTCGATGTAGTGGAAAAATACCATAATGTTGCTACATAGTACAAGAAAACAACAAGTTGCGTAAAAGTTTTAAGTGCTTTCGAACAAATTTGACAAGTTGACTTTTCGTTGTTGTTGTTGTTGTTTGTGTTGTTATTGTTGTTGAATGGAACCAATAATGCTCCAAAAATAAACTTATTTTGCTAACATAATCAATGAAAATGAACGCATTGGGGTGCCTCTAACTCCAGCTAACTTCTTCATATTTCATTAATTAGCAAACAAATTGTTCTTTAAATCTTTCAAATTAGTAGTTAAGTTGTTTTACTTGGAAGCTGGAGAGTTTAGTTGAGTTGTTAGGTGGCAACCCTGTTTGTACGTTAATTTATATTGTCAAGACGCCTTGTCGAAAGTGAATTCAGGCTTCGTCTAGACCCATTTTTTTGTTGTTTTTTTTTGCCATGTCCTGTTATTGTTTTCGTGTGGAGCAACTGAAAAAAAAACACAACATGCGAACTGCGCCAAGCAATCGTCGAAGTCAAAAGTTGAACTGCACTTACTTATGGAATTGGTCATAAAGGCAAAAATGGCATGCGAGGGTTGCTATTTATGTTTGTGGGCTAGGTAGTTCTGTTGCAAATGTTGACTAAGTAAGACTAAGACGTAATGCGGTATAACGTAATGGTACCGGAAGGGGTCGGAGCCCCTAGTAAATAAATAAATCAATTTTTGATACGTAGCTTTGCATTTTTAAAATCTTTGTAAGAAAAACTATTTAGTACCTTCAAAAACTTTCGATTGGTTTATCATGACTTAAATACGTAAAATTCCTGGTCACTATTCAATCTCATATATTCGTCTCAGTAGAAGCATCCAATGATTGTGATGTGATTTTCTATTTATTTATTTTTTTTATTTTAATAAGTGAAGAATCTGTATATCAATTTTGTACCATTACAACATATGGATTGTAAATAAAACAGTCAAACCCCATATGAGGATTTTAATTGAAGGTAGTCTTACTGACCCAAAGTTTTCGCAAAACCTTGCCGTTTAAGCCGTCTAAAGGGGCGAGCAGGGAGCAGTCTTCTTGCGAGCAGGTTGCGGTGTCTTTGCAATCTATCAATATATCTACTAGTGCGCCTACCAATCTGCCCTTCAACTGTACGCAGATTTTTCTCTATGGAGTGTGGAACCACGTACGTACCAGGGACAGTTGGTTATCTGTCGTAATACTCGATTCTGCAATACCATTTCGGAAGAATACAGTGCACATAAACAGCTTTTACATTTCAGCGGCAAAGTGCTCCTCTTATCGTAGAGCCACCGCAGTTGTACCAGTCTGTGACATCACTTTTAAACCGTCTCTTTGAGGTGTGTCCCAAAGGTATGGCGCTTGTCCAAAGAGATGGCTGCTCCATGGTAACTCCATCTAGCTGGATTGAAAGGGTATGCGTCAATGATTAAAAAAAAAATTCCAATTTCTTCTTCTTATGCCCTGTTACTCTTAGTGGAGCATAGGGCAACGATGCACTACACTTAACAATGTTTTGGTCGTGACCATAATTCGCTTTGGGACGAATTCCGGAAAAACGTCCTGAAACCAATTAAGTGACAGAAAAAAATGTATGCTGCTCTACGCAATAATGCAAATTGATGTGTCTTTAGGGACTCCTGGAAGATTATATAGGTAAGAGCCTTTCTTTCGCAACTAAATCTAGATTTGTTTTCTTTAGATTCCGCATATTTTGACAATTGAACAGAAATAAACCCTCTTGAGTAGCAACAAGGGAAAGATTAAAAAGTATTTATAACCATCCATAATTCCATGATTGGAAATGATTGAAATTATGGATGTGAGCCCCAACGAATCAAGTTATATAAAAATTTTATACATAAATATTTAATTATTTGCAAATACCAAATATCCCAAAACAGAAATTGTACCCATATATTTTGTGAATCTAATTTAATTTCTAAATTATTGCTTTCCTAACAAAAAACTTTCTTATAGACATAACGATTTTATCATACCGATTTTTTTAAAAAACTAGCCATCAACAGTAGCCAAACCTGTTGAAACTTTTTCTGAATTTTTTGAAAAGTTATAAAACCAATAACCGAATTTCTTCATCCCGGCAATCTAACCTTCAATTTATATATGTTGACTTTCGATATTCAATAAAAAGTGGAGAGACCAATATTTTCTGGGAACAGAAGTGGGTTTGATTGCAATGAAAAATTATGGTATTTTATGATTTTAATTTAAAAGAGGAGATGAGAGAAGACAATCTATAGAATTTATATTTTTGTTTCTTATCTTTTTTTTATCTTCTTATTGTAGTACCATATTTTTCATTCACTTATTTGGTATATTTATGTTAGACGTGGGATACTATGGATAATTTCACCACTCGATAGCTTAGCCTTCGATAGTTAAAAATAACAATATAATCAAACAAAGTAAAACATGGTTCACAAAATGGGTTACATTTTTAAATAAATATCATAGAGCAAGTGAAAAATATTCAAGTACTTACAAAAAGAGTATTTTAAAATGTTTAACAAAAACGTTTTATTTACACCATGGTAAAGACCGATCGTTTATAAATTACATAAGAAAGCAAAATACCAACTTGTCCACATATCGAGGTATCCGTCGGGTTCTTCAGTCCAAAACTATAAAGCCACTTCTACTGCTTTCAAAAAGTTAATTTTATCCCTGTCTTTGGACAAGGAGTGCTGCAGATACATATTTTTATTTTTGATTGACTGCTGCTAAGGTCCGCATTAAGGTAGGACGAAAGACCGGTCTAGATTTAGAGATACCATCCTTTTCTTAACGAACAATAAAATCGCTTTCGTTTACTACATTATCGCTCCTTGACTTCAATATATATGACAACCCTCGCAGTAAGTATTGCCAGCCAAATGCCAAACACCATAAAGCCCCCCACTTCGGTGCTCACCCAAAATCCAACGTCAGTTACTGCATTTTGAGTAAACAGACGTAAAATTTGTGTGAAATGGCTTCCTCTGGGAATGTTTACATCTGGAATGAATTTGCAAACTCTGACAGTTGCTCGCGTTTTCTGTCAGTCAGACGCCAGCCAGGTGTACAGCAATGAACTGGACAAACAGACAGCCAGTCTATGGGGATTGGCAAGTTTCCGTTTCCGACCTTTCAGTTTGAGCTACGGTCTCGTATAGTTTACTTAATCGTTCAACATTCGACAGCTTTGAAGGGTGCGATTAATTTTAAAACTGCCAATATTTCGCGTTTAGTTGGCCATGAAATTATCTCATTGCGTTTGATTTTGGCCTGACACTGGTAGCTGTCAAAAACATAAACTCTAGCCTAGATTTTATCCTGTAAGTAATCCATTTAGTGGCTTTGTAGCACTTGAAGAAGAAACTGTCAAAAAAGCTAGCATCAAGAAAGCTGCCAAAACTGCTTCTCCTCCTCATCCTCTCTGATAGTTACAGTAGCGGCAGTGCCAATAGAGTCTAATTTCGATTACTGCGAATGGGTATAATATTGCAACTCATCTTATTGGTAATCGTTTGCCTTAGCCCCATAACCGTAACCATCAACATAATGATTGACATAACCATAACCGGGACCAGCAAGCCAACGTCCCTGTATCAAACGCAGCAACCAAGACCGTATAAACGCCAACCAATTTAGGCTGCCACTTGTCCATTAACCGACCGCAGAGCATCAAATCGACTTGGCGATTCGGCGTTTTCCTCGCCCGTTTAGCCCGGAGGACGTGTGTCGTAAGTAGTTGGATGAGCTGCAGTGTTGCCGGAAACTGTGGCCAATTGTCGGTCCAACATTTTATTTCCTTGATGCTTGGAAACGTGCGAGCCCTTTTTTGGGTTCATTTTATTTGTTCCATTTAGTCAAGAGGGAATGAGCGCAAAGTGGATAGAATCACAGACCAGCAGGGTAATAGTTTGCTCTAATTTGTTTATATGCCGCTCTTGAAGTTAGTCTATCGATCTGCTCCAATTTTTCTCAAGTTGTTTTTGCCATTAAATAGTTAGTTAATACATAATCTTGGTTAGTTCTTTAAATGTCGGATGTAATTATGAATTTGGGATTTGAACAAAAATATTTTTGTAGACGCGGAAGAGAAATATTATTAGTGAAAGATATCAAATATTATTATTAATGAGTGATGTCATATATCTTAAAAATTGGTGATTAACTGGCAAGGGCGGATAAACTTACGGGGGAGCTTGTAATCCCCAGATGGCGCGTCTCTAAGGTGACGGATAGGGGAAAGCCTCTTTTCGTTGGACTAGCAGCCAGACCGAAAACAATACCTTACTCAAGAAACGGAAACTTGCGTCCTATGCTCCGACCAGGATTGACATACACTATGCATTCAATTTTTCTTTTTTTCCTAAATTGAGATATGTCAAAATCAAAATTTAATTTATTAATTCAGGCGCATTTTATAAAAAGAGACTCTTGTATTCTTCATCAGAATCGACCGCCAAGTTAAGACACAGCGCAAGAAGATATACTTTACCAGTTCCCTCATATGAAAATATAAATAGGAATTCTATCATTCTATCCGAGTCGATATAGCTATATGAATAAAAGAATCTTAGAGACTATAAGAGCTTTAGTGCTGAAATTTCACCAAAAGATGCGCATAATAATCAGGCATATAAAGTTTTTCGGTATTTTTCTCCCTATGACCAGAGTTTCGCCGCTTACACCGATTGAAAAAAAGACATTGGATCCAAATTTATAACGTTCGCGCGTTATGATTTTAATCATAGTAAAGGTGTTAGAAAAATAAAAAAAACGTAATACAGTGGGGGCGGTGCACAACAGTAAAACAAACAACAGAAACAAAATATTTATTTTTACATATTGCTTCTAAGAATTTTCAAATTGGAACATTATTTTGCTACGCAAAATGGTATAAGCCTACCAAATATTGCGATTCTAGATAAGTTGTTACCATAATTACATAGAGTCAAATATTGACGCAGTTTATAGGCAAGGGGAAGCGAAATTTTTCCATTTTTGACTATAACTTTAGTTGTATTTGTCTGATTTTGTCCGTTTTTGACACACGGATTCCTGGCGCATCCCTCTATCAAAATTAAAATCAGAATATAAAATGGTGTGGATAAAAAACTTGCATCAGATGGTATAGTTTCGTATCTCTATCTCTAATAGTCTCCGAGATCTAGGTGTTCATACAGACGGACGGACGGTAGGATATGGCTCAATAACTTCTCGAGGTTAGGATAAGCATTTTGGTATAAAGGACTTGAGGTTAGATAAGCCTCCTTTTGTCCTTTACTTTATAGGTACAAAGTACAGAGTATAAATATATTGAAGTATGTACCCATTGGCATTTATTCAGATAGCCAAGCTGCTATCAGGGCATTGTCATCCTGGAGCATCTCCTCCAGGATGGTTAAAGAATGCCACAACTACCTCCAGACCCTGTCCGCCCGGAACAAAGTCGTGCTATGTTGGGTGCCGGACACTCGGGAGTGGATGGTAACACGATCGCTGACGATCTAGACCGACAAGGCCGTTTTGTGGTATTGGTTGCTCCATGATCAAAACCATGATAATCAAATGGGCTGCAGGAGAACATAGGAGATACTGGCTCTCCTTACCGGGGCTTCGTCAGGCAAAAGTGCTCTGGATGCGATCAAGACAAGAGGTATTGGCAGAGCGGACCTAAAGTAGCTACCTCTCTGGCCACCACATTGTTAGATACACAATTAGCCTATCGGACTCTTCAGAGTGCAGGCTGTGTCTAGAAAATGATGAAACCACCACACATATTCTCTGTGACTGCCCAGCGCTGGTATGTGACAGATCCTGTCACATAAGAAAGCAACGGATTAGTCCCTTTCATCTCATGTCAATACCAACAAAAGACCTACTGCAATTCATGCGGAAAGCGGAAAGTCTTTTGCTTTAACTTAAGGGTATAAAAGACTTTTTGGTACAAAAGACTTTTTGGTCGCAGTGCCTCACCTCTCTGTGAGGAAACCTTTAAGGAAAAAAAATGAACCCATTGAAAATAACTAAATGCTATTTTGATGGGCAGTATTTAAGTCGAGAGATAAAAAATTTAAATTTTTCAACAAAGAGAGAGATTAGGTGGGTTCCAGGACATAAGAACATTCCTAGAAATGCGCCGTCAAGTAAACATGGTTCCTGAACTACACTGTGGGATTGGTAACCGCGTGGTACGAGACCTACTGAGAATGTAGGAGAGTAACAAACGACAGATTCCAATGCTTGAACAGTCAAAAACTCTCCTGTCCAACTACAACCGTAAGTGGTTCAAAGTCATGATTACTTACGGAAAGAACTCCGTGAGAACCCTGACGAGCCTTCTGACGGGACATTGTTGGCTCTGTGGCCACTTAAACATAATTGGCCTAGCGAATAGTGGACTATGTCGCTTCTGTAGCTTCATCGCAAGTATTGTCGTTGATTTTTTTTATTTTGAGAATCGATCTTTTTAGGTCATGCAACTTTGCGATAAATAGTTGTGAACAAGACGCTCTTTAAGGGTTTAATCAAGGCATGTACATTTTAATTTATTTTAAGTTTACTTATAATTAACAATATTTTTAACCCCCGACGCAAAAAGAGGGGTGTTATAAGTTTGACGTGTCTGTTTGTTTGTCTGTCTGTCTGTCTGTCTATGGCATCGTAGCTCCCGAACGCATGCAGTGATTTCAATTTAGTTTTTTTTGTATTAAAGGTGAATTATGTGCGAGTGTTGTTAGACATGTTTGATGAAAATCGGTTGAGCCGTTTAAAAGTTGTGGGAAGTAAAAGTGGGGAGAAAAACATCAACTTTGTCCGATTGGCTTAAAATTTGGTCCTATTGTAGCTGACGACGTCACTGATTCGAATCTGACGTTATTTTTGCTCTATCTCTTCTCGTTTAGAAGTAATGGCCATTTGAAGTTAAAAACATAAACTTTGTCCGATTGGCTTAAAATTTGGTCCTATTGTAGCTGACGACGTCACTGATTCGAATCTGAGGTTATTTTTGCTCTATCTCTTCGCGTTTAGAAGTTATGGCCATTTGAAGCTAAAAATACAGCAAATCTATTAAATACGATAATGATGCTTGTCAACAAATTATGCAATTAGATGTACGTATAGCCATATGAAATGCCAATGGGCTGCCAATCATTTAATGTCTCGTCTGTCTGTCTATGGCATCATAACTCCCGAACGCATGCAGTGATTTCATGTCTTTTTTGTATTAAAGTTACTATGTGCGAGTGTTCATAGACATGTTTGATGAAAATCGGTTAAGCCGTTTAAAAGTTGTGTGGAGTGAAAGTGGGGAGATTAACCGAATGTCTGCAAATATACTCGGATGGGGTCTCAAATGAAATCACACTGAAATAAAAAATATCGACGATTTCTCCCGACGCAAAAAGAGGGGTGTTATAAGTTTAACGTGTCTGTCTATCTGTCTATGGCATCATAACTCCCGAACGCATGCAGTGATTTCAATTTAATTTTCTTTGTATTAAAGGTGACTTATGTGCGAGTGTTCCTAGACATGTTTGATGAAAATCGGTTAAGCCGTTTAAAAGTTGTGTGGAGTGAGAGTAGGGAGATTAACCGAATGTCTACAAATATACAGCTTTTTCAACTGTCGTCCTTTGAAACTTATGTGCTGTAACCGCCCAACATAAAATGATAGGAAACATTGTTCGTAAAACTTCATAAAACACCATATATATTTCGTCTATCACAAGTCCACCAAAAACTTCTTGAGATATTTTTAATTCTTGTAAACGTAGATGAATACTTCGTAAAACTTCATAAAACGCCATCTATATTTTGTCTATCACAATTCCACCAAAAACTTCTTGAGATATTTTTAATTCTTGTAAACGTAGATGAATACTTCGTAAAACTTCATAAAACACCATATATAAGTATATTATAATATACTAAAGTCTAACTTAACCTAACCTACCTATAAAAAGTATGAAATAAAAAATTAAATTAAAAATTTAAAAAACCCCCGATACAAGAACTTAAGTAATTTTCATTTAAAAAGTAAAAATAATAAAAGAAACTTAATGTTAAAGTACCTAAGAATCTATTAATAATTCTAAAAAAATACGTCGCGTTGGGGGACCGCTCCTAAACTAACAATTTAAATACAAATAGTCTAATTAAGCAACAAAGATTAACTTAAAAACAAAATTAAGAAAATACTTCACAAACTTTCATAGAATTACTTCAAAAAATTTGCATGTAAGATACGACCGTCAACGACGTCTGCCCTCGCGTGTCCCCCAACGCGACGTATTTTTTTAGAAATATTAATAGATTCTTAGGTACTTTAACATTAAGTTTCTTTTATTATTTTTTACTTTTTAAATGAAAATTACTTAAGTTCTTGTATCGGGGGTTTTTTAAATTTTTAATTTATCTCTAACAAGATAAATAAAATGGAAAAGTATTTTCAGTGTAAAAACTTAAACTTTTACATTGTAAGTGAATTTTGTATAAATATTCGTTTTTGTACAAAGATTTCCATTTCTGTGATTATTTGCAGTTTTTACTAGCTGACGTCTACCGACTAATCGTTAAAATAAATTTTTTGTTTTGGTAAACGTTCGAAAAGGTTGTTTCTTAGAAATATAAGATCGACCACAGCTCCAAGAGAGATTCTTAGCATGTTGAAGATCTAGACAATTCTATTATACCTATGTGTGTTAACTCCTAAGTAAACGATCTTTAGTTAGTTTAGGAACGAAAATAACTCTTGTTATAAATGGCATAATTTATTAAACTTTTAGTACTTGATGTTGAAGGGTTGCTATTGCTGCCGTTGCTATTTTGCTTTTCATAATACATTTTAATGTTTTGTATAAGTTCTCACCAGTATGATTTCAACATATAGATATAAAGCTTACATTGTACACATCTTATAAAGTGTGGCTATCACAAAATGTAAGTTTCAACTAGATACGTGCACGCATACGAACATAGTCGGTACCACACTAATGTTTTTGATGACGTATTTTTATTTAGATTATTATTATTGCCACAAAATTCTTATAAACTAAGCCATGTAGAATTTTTAATCTGTAAAATATTAAAAAATACCGTCAAGTTATTAAAAATTGAATTCAAATAATTAATTTTTGGTATAAATTGTCGATGCCGGAATACAATCCCAGAAATTCCTTTTCAAACCACATTTTCTGATTATATACCTGATCTGACACCTGTCTCTCGTCGCGTATGGCTTTGAAGCTGAGACATATTTCGAATATTTGTAAATAGCTTAAGTTCAGTTTATGAACACTTAAATATATTTTCAGTATATAGTATATCTATACATATTATTTTCGCAACCGGCAATTTTGTGGCTGATTAGTCAGCTTTTATGTGGGCAATAGAAAATTTATTACACGATGCTATGAATCTTAGCTTCATTACGAAATTCCTTGGAAAACTTCTGACAGTCTTAGGGAGAGAGCTGCCATTTTAGAAAATGGCGTATTTATGTCAACTTTATGTCACCAATTCACAATTAACTAGCAGTAAAACTTTGGGCTAGATTTAAATATTCGATATATGTGTATTTGTTTTTGTGCTTCCACACAACCGATAAATGTGCTCATATTTTATCGTTACAGACAAAACAAGTTCATAAAATATCGAGCCATTAGATGCGACACAATGTGGACTGGGGCTCTGCAACTGACAGACGGAACCGAAACGTGCCGCAGATATCGAGTGAAAGGTCTAGAGAGCGGCAGAGAGCTGGAACGATAGAGAGAGCAGCCCATAAACAATCAAAAATATGTCCTTGGGCGTTTTTGACCTTGTTCAGCTGCACGTGGCTCTGGGAAAGCTACCGTTGTGTGGGAGTGTGTGTTGTCTGTATCTGTGTGTGGTTCAGTTGGCCATAAAGCAGGGTGCGCCGCCGCCTTGTCCATTAAGGCAAATGGTTTCGCAGGTTAAGCTTAAATGTGTTTCGATGTCAGATTTCGACGCATCTGAGTTTTTTATGCGCCACTCAATTTACGAGAGCCGTAAACTAGAAATACATCCGCGGTCCAAGCTTCAGCGGGAGTAAATATTTTATGGCTCCAAGGACTGGCTGAGAGTGAGGTGTATATGTTAGCTTTTAATAACCATAAGCAGCCTATACATATGGTATAAAACGCATCTATTATACTTTTGGGGAAATCTAGAAGATGTTACTGGTATGGCTAAAGAGCAATCTGATTTATGCCAGCATCTTCTTTGCACTAATAAATCTATTTTATGTGGCCCCAAAAATACTGTACCTTGGTGGTCTGAGGGCAGCAGAAAGTCAGGATACTTCCAATTTATTTCACTTGTACACACCCGTTTCATTTTTTTGTTTTTAAATTATTACCAACTCAGTTATGGTAAGTAAGTATCTCACAGCTGCAAGGTGTTTATCACCTGAGTTTTGGGTTATTAAAGATTAGCATGGGGCACCACTAAGTAAGTCTCTAAGCACAATTTTTTTTGTTTGCTTCTGAAATATGGCAAAGCCAAATTGTTTTGAACTGTGCGGGGCCAAAGAGTCAGCAGGGTTAGTCTATATATATTTTTGGAAATATTCCAAGAAGCTTTTAACTGCCTTTGTAACATGAGTATGCGTTCGGAACTATTAATAATATTACAATAGACTTGGTAACATTTTTTTCTTGTTATCTGTAATTCTCCTCCTCAGTTGTAATGAATCCTTGTGCTAGGTGTCGACCCATCATATGTCAAAAGTTGTTTGTCACAGCATTGAAGTAGGGAGTGTTTACAGAAAAGCCTCTTTCAGTTTTAGTACTTCCAGTAGCGTAGTTACTAGAAGGGGGCTAAAAATTCATCATCATCATCATCAATTCCTTTATCTCCGGTTGGAGCATAGGGCCTCAAAGTATATTAGTAACAAATGACATTGGATTATCCGTAATGATTCTGACACAAAAATTCAGCCAGCCCGGAATAAAAATATCCAGAGACTTGCCGATTTCTATCCGGGTGATTTGGATAACAAAGGCTTGTTCAGCGGTATTCTATGCGGCCTATGTAAAGCAGTAAAGTAAAGTAAAGTAAATGCATAAAATTTAATTTTAAAATTTGTATCTGCTATTGGGATAAGGATCTTCAAGTTATGCGTACGCAATTCGCTTAAAATTTCTTAACGACCATTATATATACATATGCTGGTAAATTAATGCTTAGGTGTGCCTTAACCCCCTTATAAGTCATATGGCTCAAAAAAATCGAATAATTTTTTTAGTTCGTATCGTAAGTGATACAATAATAATTATAAGTAAATAATAATAATAATTATAAATATAATATTAAACAAAACCAAATGCCCCTTTAAGTCTCTATACTTTTCTGAAAAAATAAACGGAGTTTTAATTTGGTTGAATATTAGAGTAAAATTAAAAATGGTTTCTGCTAATGCACTAAGGGCAAAGGTCTATTGGAAACTTTTATAAAACCAATATGCGCAGTGTAATATAATCTTTTGGATCAGGATGCCAAGACCAACATTCGGTCCATATTTTTGACATTTTTCAGGTAATTGTAGCTAAGAAATGGTCATGCAGAATTGGGTAACTGGGGGGTCTTTTCACTTCAAAGCCTATATTTCAGATGTCGCATAAAAATGCCAAACCTGGATCGACTTTGATAATCTATTGTTTTGCCGCATTCGTCTCAGCCCTTGTTAACAGAATAACTAACAAAACATCGGAAAATCCTTATAAAAAGAAATAATTGCGAAATTCGCTTACGGAGGGACTGGTCCAGATATCGAAATCTGACTATTAGGTGTATCTTTTGAGAAAAATTTAGCTCCGTAGCTCTTATAGTCTCTGAGATCCTTTTACTAGGCATAACTAGATAAGGATATATATAGTTTATGGGGTCTGTCACGACTCATTTTGCCCGTACATACAATTGCACGAGCTTATTATACCTTTGGTATAGAGTATATCAAAGTTGCGCTAGTTTTTGACTCAAGAACAGCTGGACAGATTTTAATGATGATGATATGACCTTCCATTATCATATAAACAAAGAGAATATTAAGTAACTTTAAAAAATTTTCTCTGTTTCCTAAAAGGAAACAAACAAGACTCCACTACCGATATTATAATCATTAAGAAAAAAGTATGGACTTAGTTATAGCTAAGCAATGTCATCCGCAGATCCACGCGCTTTTTTCACTATTTTACCTGCAGCATTTGCCCGTTAAATCATAAAATTCTCCACAATTCGTTAAAGCTGTATTAAAAAATCACTTTTTTTGCATTACAGCAAAACTAAATATATATATATTTTATTTTCTGACAAAAGATTTTTAGAAATACTTCAAATAAACGAAAATATCTTTTACAGGACTGCAAATATGTTAACTTTACAACTTTTAATTAGTTTTTAGCTGGAATCTGTCAGGAATTGTCAACAACAACTTTTTAAAAAATAATTTCGCTGAAACCAATTTTTGTTTAGCTTTTATGCGAGTCGTTTAATTCCAAGAATTTCCTTGCAAAAAAAACTTTATGAGCACCACTGTTATAGTTTCCTACACCATACAAATTTTCTATGCGCAAACTCAGCCATGTTCCGGAAAACGAAAAACCCAAACTGAACAATTTTATTCGAATTCGGGTTTGCGTGCTCCGGAAAACGAAAATTTTTGTTGATAACTTACATTTTTATTTGCTTTAAGTTCATAAATTTGCAACATGCATAAAAAGTTAGTAAAAATAATTGTCAATGAATATCTACATTAAAGTTAGCACAGATATATTCAAAAAATATTTCAAAATAATCTACATATATATAAAAAAATCTTATGTTTTACGTGTTATGGGTGTTCTCATGAACACGTCGATGAATTTCAAATATGATTTTTGCGTGTGTTGGAGGTTGTTAATACGGAAGGTTTAAGCCTATTGCGATGTATTTGTGTGTATTGGCTCGTGAGATATACGCATTTTTGTGAATATCGTGAATATAGCATAGTAGAAAATTGCTCAACACCGGGGGCATTATGTGCAGACAGAAGCGTAGTTGCAATGGGGTTGAAATGTAGTTTCTGTGGGGCATAAATTTATTAGAGATCTCCTAAGAATACTTAAGTTCGTCCACATGGCTTTTTAGAGAGTCAGGAAAGTCAACTAGTCCAAAAATCTTATGATTGTCTAGATAAGCTAACTAGAGAATCTTACGATGTTTATACACTTTAAGAGTATTCATAAAATTTGGGTAGGACAACGTCTGCCAGGCTTACTGGTTATAGTATAAAATGTATTTTTTCAAATATATTTCGGCGATTCGTTTTAAATCCTCTTGCAACAAAAATTAAAAATTAGTTTTTGTGGAATTGGGAGCACCAAACATTCGGATGCAAAAAGAATCCGAATAAAATGTTTGGCTATGTTTTCCGAAGCACGGCCGAAAATAAAAGGACAGGTTTTTGGGGAGCCACCTAATTTTTTATGTAATTACTGTCCCATTTCCATCTCCAATAGAGAATTATGTCAATAAGTCAGTTAATTTATATTTGAGTAGTTTTTGGAAGTTTTGAAATCAAAAATAGTTTTGCCTCTTTTTGTACTCCCCCAAGCTACGTCACTGGCTACTCACATAGATACACAAACGCACACACACACACACGCACATGTATATTTTGGAGTATTTGACACAAGTTGGGGGAACACAAACAGAAGAAATATTGCACCGTATGAGAGGTGGCAGCCGGAATGCCCGACCGACCGACCGACCGACTGACGGACGAGCTGGCAGAATGTAAAATTTCAAAAATATATGCTGCAGCACGTAGCTACATAAATATATTTTCGTATGCTTGTGAGTGTGTGTACGGTTACCGTCTGTTATATGTACATAGGTATATACATATATGCAACATATATACAATACTCTCATATAACAGCCTCAGGAGAGCTGGCCACAACGGCACCCATTTAAAAACATCAAGTACTACTCCAGCAACCTGCTGGTTATCAGTGGCACAGATCCCAAATGAGGCAGAGACATGACACCCGCCGCATGCTTCATTAGTTCGACAAAATATTAGCGGCAACGTTGCGTATGAGCAACATTACTCATTTATGTTATGCGTAATGCAAAATGGCGTCGTCTTCTTTTGCGTTTCTTATTGGAAATCCATCCAGAGCGCCACTTTGCCAAACAAACCCAACCAAATCACACCACTAAAAGTCTTTGACGTCGAAAGCAGCTGCCGAATGTCGCGTAAACTTGCAGCAGGCACTGTGCCTTGGCAGAAAACTTCAAGCGGAACCACAAAATGATATTATATTATTTTTTTTCTCCTTTTTTTTTATTTATTTCAGGATTTTTCTTACTTTTCCAACACCGTGCGCTGTTTTTGTGCGCTTTTGTTTATGCTTCACATTGCTTCACATCACTTCACTTGCTCATTCAGATCCCGCTGTGGTTTCGAAATTTGCGTTGGAATTGCAAATAACCTGCATGCCAACCAACACTGTACCCAACCACCACTGTACTTTGGTGCTCCTCACCCAGCCTTGTGCAGTGGGCGGCAAATGTACCACCGGGTCCTTGGGGTACGGGCCTTGGGTGGTTTCTGGGCGCTAAATACGCGCACACAGATGCTCTGAATTATATATGACTAAACGGATGCAGTTGCTGTATGTGTGGGTATGTACTATAGTATATAGTATATAGTACTGTGCTTTAGATACGCACTGGCATTTGTATATTTATGAGCAAGTGCGGCAGTATATCAAATGTGTGCTTAGGTTTATGTTGGGGAGCAATGAAGAGATCTGCTTGGCATTTGGTTGCAGCTGGCCAAAACGTGCTTCTGGATTTGCTTTCATCATTGTCATTGTCATGGCTTCTTCTGTACAGTTTTCAATCAAAGCACATAAAACGCATGTGTTCCAAAGCACAGCCAGACAGCGAGTTCCAGCTGCTCCATTGCGCTAGCTCTGGTACGCAGTAGATTTCTGTCCGCCCCTCTCACCTGTCAGTAGATAAAAACTTTTATCGTTTTTTCTGTTGCTCGCAGTTGCTCTCTTTTGTTTTTATTCTTCTTGTTTTTCATTTTATTTGTTATGAATAATATTTTGGAAACTGTTGCAATTATCGTTGAATTGCTTTGATTTGCTTTTATTGTGCAACTTTTGTATTCTCAGTTTCAGCCAAGCCGAAAGTAAAAATGAACAAGCCAACAAAATTGTCTAGCTGAACGAATTCCCGATGAGCTACAATGAACCTATTTTAAAAGATGTAATTGTAATCGATATATTAGGGTTTCAAAAATATGGTCAATCATGGGATAGTCTATTCCCAATTTTGCCCAAAAATGGCATGATTGCTTAGGGAGTGTATATGGTGTATATATCCACAGTGTAACTTCGCTATAACGAATACTTCTGTATAATTACATACGGGCTTCATGGAGATAAGGTGTAATGAACCTGGAAGCAGAAACCAAAAAAGATTACAGAGACGTCGCACCCACCAACAACCTTAGGATACCAAACACACCTCTGACAGTGAGAGAAATTGGTAATGCAATTAGAAAACTAAGACGTTATAAAGCAGTTGGTATCGACGGCATACCTGTCAAACTGCTACAGTTGGAGAGACAGCTTATTGCCGAAACATTGCACCCACATTTCACTCGCATATGGGAGACTGAGTGTGTGCGCTCATCTTGGAAAGCAGGAATAACATCAAGTTACCAAAGAAAGGGGACCTTACTGAATGCAACAACTGACAAGGAATAACGCTGCTAAACACTAGTTACAAGATACTTGCGACTTTACTGAACGATTGCCTTCAACAAAAAATAGAGCCAACAATTGCCGATAAACAGGTAGATTTCAGCCCACACAGGAGTTGCGTAGACCAGGTTAACACACTACGCATAATAACCGAACAAGCTGTGGAGTGGCGCACACCACTGTACCTTCTGTTCATCGACTTCAAGAAGGCCTTCGATTCAGTAGACAGTGCAGCGAAATGAAGGGCATTGGCGAAGAAAGGACTGCCAGTCAACATCGTATTGATAGTAAAGGCGATGCACCATGATGCGGACTTGGCGGTACTACACAAAGGGAAAATTAGTACACCTTTCCAAACAAACACCGGTGTTGGGCAAGGATGCCCGCGATCCCCAATACTATTCAATATAGTAGTTGACGAGGTTATAAAAGATATATACAGTTCTAGGCGTGGGATTACGTGGAGTCTCAGCGTCATTTGGAAGACTTGGATTACGCCGACGACATTTGTCTCATCTCTCACAAGCTTAGTGATGTCCAAGCCAAAGTGAAACGCATCCAAAACCAAAGCGATGCGTCTCAACCACATCAGCCAAGGTAGCATAACCATCTGCGGGAGCACTATCGACTTTGTCGATAGTTTCTCATACCTTGCTACCACAATTTCTACCAGTGGTGAGGTGGATTAGGATATAGAGAATCGTCTAAGCAAAACGCGATCAGCGTTTGGCCGCTTATTCTGCATATGGAGAAACCAGCAAATAAACAGAAGAACAAAGCTGAGGATCTTCAATGCTTCCATCCATTCATCTTGTGTACAACAAGCAGCGAGACGTGGCTGGCCTCGCAGAGAATGATATCAAAACTACAATCATTTGTCAGGATGTTTTTGGATTGGTACCCCCAAGGAAGCAGACGAGTGGGTGGGCCAAAGGCAACCTGGCTACGTACAATACTAAATGAATTGTCCTTACCCAACATTAGCTGGGACATAGCAAGGCAAACTGCGCTAAATAGAGTCCGCTTCTTGGTGAAGACCTAACCCTACTAAAAAAGTAAAAAAAAAAGCATACGGGCTATATTGATACTGTTGGCGTAGAACTCGAAATTCTTCTAGCATACTGCCTTGATCAGAAAGTTCCCGGAATCATCAGCATGTGACGCTCTTGATGATTATTTTTTTTTTCTTAAACTAACACGTCTATCAATATGTATATGTATAATAAAATAATACCATCTCGTCCTAGCACTGGTTTAGTCCGAAACCCACGTAGAAATAATTAAAACAATCGATAATTTTCTAACAAAAGGTTTGAAGTGAATAATAGCATAAAATTGGTTTATTAATTGTTCAAAATTTTAGTTTCAAAGTCTAGTTTCAAATTAAAGTTAATTAGAGTGCCCAATTCTGTGATTTACTTTAAAAAAAACATTTACTTTATCGTTATCGAAACTTTAATCAGTATTAGCCTCTAAATTTGAACAATTCGCATTATGACAAAGTGCTTATATTTAATTGTACACTATTGTTTTTGAATTTTGCAAACATTTCAAATAAATATAAATTAAGAACCCGACAAAAATAACTATAATAACAAAATGCCTTACCTGGATGCCCTACTCATAATGTCTGGTCCATGAAGTGGTCCGTCCACCTGCACAGAAATACATTGGCCAAGTTATTTTAGAATGAATTTTGGCAACTTTTTGTTGCATATTAAAAACGGGTTTACACCCAGCTTTGCCAAATGAAACGAGATAACTTTTCAAATATATTCAATTATATTGCCTCCAGAGGTGTGTAGGAGTGCTCCTAGCAGGCTGTCCAAAGTTTGCACTTGGCCCGTTTGGAATTACAAACAAAGCATTTGTCATTGCCCCCTAGGAGCATTCACCTTCACAGAATATGGAAATCCGTATAAAATCCAGCTAAAACTGTAGGCCGCCCCAGAGCTGTGCGCCGCCTGACAAGTCCAACTCAGCAATTGTTAGGCAACTGGGACAGCTCCCAAGCCCAGTGCGCTATAAACGTGCTGGAAGCCTGACAATTACACTTGGCATAAATGGACTCAGTTACTTTGCTCATTGGTCTTCTTGTGCGGCTGCTGCTCGTCGCTCCAGTTGCTGCTTAAATTGACATCCCAGCGTCTGTCATTGACATGGCCAGAGCGCACAAATCCTTCGGGACTCCATGGGCATTAGCAGAGGCGTAAAGCCAAAGACTACTCTGCTTCATTTGTTATCAATCAAAGATATCAATCGACATGGCCACACCCAGTTTGCCGTCAACACGTCTCAATCAATTTGGAAGTGAGTGCTGAAGCGGAAAGTCAACAAACGCTGTGAGGACTGTTGATTTATTTTGCAGCTGGGCGGCAACTAGTTGTGGCTACTGTGCGAACAAACACTCTAAGTAATGGCTAGGACTCGCAGTAGCTGAGAGTAAGACAAAGAACACATTGCGTATACGCCGTGTAGTTGGTTGCGTTGTAACACGTATAGAGTGACCAGAGCGAAAATAGTTTTTATCAATTGTTATGTCAAAGTTTTCCATGACAGTGTAAAGTGAAGAATACTGTTGAGAGGAAGACGTAGCCACCGCACTGTGGTCCGTTTTGTCCATTTACGACGAAAAATTTCGATGGTTTTAAGTTTTTTTTTTAAATAAGCTGTATAAAAATCTTCCCTGAATCAGATATTTCAGTTTTGTATTCCGATTTAGCTATTATTGCTTTAAAACTCTTTCTCACTACAACTTCTCTCATTATTGAAAAAAATTTGATGGCTAATATTTTACTTGACCGATTCCCAAAATACCCCAAAATACTCGGGTATAGAAATATAATAAGAATTGGCGAAAATTATCAACTCATTTTGGACACATATATGCAGATTGAACTACTTGTTAAGACAAAACAATAATTAGCCCTGATTCGCATCGATCTAGCCAGCAAGCCTTCCATTGAACACTAAAACTGGCACTTATTAAAATTTGACTCATTTATTTCTTTTAAACACATACCAAGTTAAAAGCCATTTTTTTCCATTCAATACTCCTCCAGGGAGCTTACGACTTCAACAAGAACTTTCCACCAGACTCTGTTTGGTGCAGTTTGCTTTGCTGTGTCCAAGCTGATGTTGTGTTGGGACAATTCGTTGAGTTTTGTACCACTCCAGGTTGCCCTTGGCTTTACCACTCGTCAGCTTCCTTGGGGGTTCCATTCCAAGGCCATCCTGATGATGCTGCTTCGGTCTTTTCTCAGAGCGTGGCCAATCCAATGCCACTTGCGGGCTCTTATCTGGTTACAGATAGGAACTTCACTAATGTAGAGCCATAGTTCCGCGTTTGATATCCTTTGGCGCCAGAATATCCTAAATATAATTCTAAGGCACCTTGACGCATGATTGTACTTTTGATATCATTCTCTGCGGGGCCATCCACGTTTCGCTGCCGTACAACCGTTTTACCCAGCTTATTTCTTGCACTTTGATCTATTGATACCAAGGAAAAAATGCGTTGTCAGTCCATCTATTTACTCTGAAAAAAACTTCTTCGACTTATAATACCCAAATTATCGTAGTAAACTCACGTACAAAATCTTGTATAACCTAGACAGCCACACCCAGTTTGATGAATGAATTAGGTTAGGTTCGAACAAGAGGAACTCGGTAAGTATAAGAGCTAGAAACTAAAAAAAACATTACCACATCCCTTGAGACAATTTAAGGGCTTTCAACCACATTGCAAACGATTCTTTCCAATACAATTTGACTAAAAGATTTGATTTTTGCAAAACATTTTCGGCTTCTGTGCCACTGTGCCTCGGTAATTATGGCTAAAAAAATTTCATAATAAACCAATTTTTCGAGAAGATCCTTTGTTTATTATTGCCGACTAAAAAATGACACCCAAACCTATTAAATACTCCCAAGATTATGTTTTGCAAATTTCTTCCCATTTCTTTTATATCTGGTCAACCTGTCCACAAATGTGGCCAGTTGGAAATTGTGGACAGTCAGTCTTGTTATATATTGTATACGCAGCAGTTTAAAGGGGGAGGCAAATGTTGTGTGAAAATCGCCCCTTAAAAGAAACGGGCATCATCCAAGTAAACACATTAAAATGTCTGGCAATTGGGCATAAAGCGGATATGCATTGCAGCTCCTAATGAGGCAATTGTAGAAATAAGCAGAACGTGCTACACCCAACAACAATAACAAGAGCAACTGAAACCAACTGCCAAGAGCCAGAAGCCAAGGTAACGCCTCACGACTTGGCTGAGATAAAAGTTTCTTATGTTATTACCTGAACGTGTTTTTACAACATTTGTACAAGTTTTCGCACATCGGGAAATGCATAAACATGTTTTTATTTCATTTTCGCAGAGCGCACTGAACATTCCCATTAAAGTGAGCCGGTAGCGAGCCGGAGGGGGTTGGAAACATGCAGCGTGCTGCATGCAGCCGGAAGCGGAAAAGGCAACTCAAAAGTTGCAGCTTCCAAAGTTTCGTAATATGTATGAGATTCATAGCCATTTTAACATTATTTAGTTGGAGCAACGACAGTAGCAGCTTGTGGCTGACATTTTGGAAATCTTGTGGCAATCCCAAACCAATTGGCTGATGGCTACTGTCAAGGGATGAGCCACAAATGGAAGCGCAGGCATTAGGCAAGGAAGGCATTGCAATAAATATGTGAAAATCCCTAATTCGATTTCACCCACACACAACCACACACAGGAACCCACACACATGCCAGTAACTTAATCCGCTGACAGTTTCGCTTTAACCCTACTCAAGGAGCTCCTGCACTCAATTTGACAGCCGATGGCTAAATTAACCCCTATGTGGCATGACTAAATCTGCAATATGTGAATGGGTTTTCAATAAATCTCATTTCCTGCGGAGGATTGCAAATGAATGGCAAGTGTTTATTTTTTTTCATATTAATATACACAATTTCATTAAAAGGGTGTCTGCTGTCGCCAAAACATAGTGTTCACAGTGAGACCACTAATTATCCGGACACTTTTGAATTTAAAGTTTTATGTTAATCGCAAATTAAACAGTATGTAGATAGAAGAACAGTATCTTTAAATTTAAAACACGTTTTATATATTTCCTCGGGCTTCTTTGTAAAGTTTTGGTTCCGGCTTTCACATTTACTTTTGATCGCAAAAATTCAACGTTTAAACCAGTGGCGGTTCCACTGAGGTGATTTTCGGGTATGCACCACCTTCCACCACAGGATTTATAAAGTATTTGTGGCCGCTCTTTTTTTCGAGCTCTGATGATGACTGATGACTATATGTACATTTCGTAGTAAGAAACCCCCTCTAAGACAAAGTCCTGTATCCTTACATGGTTTGAACATTTGAAGATTGCTATACGATTACATTCAACACGAGATCTGGTGTCAGGTTGGATAGTCTCCTGTCTCCATTGTTTAATTTTCACGATGATAATCTTACGACCTCTTTTTGATCTCGTCTTTACACACAGATATAATGATCGATGCTTTGAATCCAAGGAAATAGCTCCAAAGATCAATCATAGCAAAACCATTTCTGTGCCAGCATCCCAGGTTGGCGATTCGGTTTAAAGTCGTAAATGCAACCATGGAGCACACGAGCTCCTTCCACACTAGAAGAGGGAGCTTCTGAAAACAAGGTGAATGCAGTTTGTGGTCAACTAAATAAGGTACGTTATTCAAGTCAATGACTGCAGACAAATACTGAGGATATGATGTCCAAGGACTATCTCTTATTGAACGCTTTTGAGAAGGAGCAAGAAGGATCCAAATTTAGTGATGCAAACTAATATGGATCGGTCACAACTTACGATGGAACAGTGGTGGATGGTCGGCGAGTTTCCGGGTCCGGACATAGCTCTGATACATATAAACTTTGAATTGAAAAACCCTCCCAAGATTATGTCCTGAATCCGCAAATGCGATGGAGAAATAAAAGCTGTAGAAATATGAAAGCGACTGCAAACAATAAAATAAAAAAAGGAGAATAAAAAATCTCTAACTGGGACTTGAGCAGACTTTAAATTTTAATGGTCTCGGTATATTCAATGTTAGTGGTTTGATTAAAAGTGGAATTTTTAGGTACAGGTATTACCACCTTAAGATATAAAGCTGTAGCTCTTAATAAAAGCTCTAAGATCAAGGAACCTACGGACTTACAGACTGACATGTTTTATCAACTTCGCTTAAAGGTCGGTGATATTTGCAGAAATCTAATATATACGTTATTTAAAGTATATCATAAAGTTTTTCGGACACAAGTTAAATAGTTGGATAAAAGGATTTATAGGTTTTTATTGATTGGCCGGGTCTCTTTGAGATGGATTCATTACCAAATTCTTGATATATTTCTTCTTATTTCATTTCTATCTCTTCATTACTTAACAATTAATAATTGTAATTGGATGATATTTGTCCATTTTTATATTTTTTTTAACAATTGCTTATGGAATGCCAAACTAGTTGGTTCCAGGTATGCGTGCTGTAGGATGATGATAATAGGTACAATTCATAAAGACTTCAATATAAAATGAATACTATCCTACAGAGTTTAGTTGCTTGATATTACAGACAAGATATTATCTATAAATCCAAAAAGAAAAACAGAAGATTTTCAGTATTCCTTCACCATTATGTATTAATTTATTACAAATTTACATATTTTTTTATTTTTCCATTTTATAAAATTTGTTTTTAAAGCTGTAAAATTAAAGAGCGTATAAATACAATCCAGACTCACTGTATATGTGTATACATTCCTGTATATATAGGCAATATATAAGCAAACAATACACTTAAATGGCAATGGCGTCCGACAGCCGCTGTTACCAATGAAAACATCAGACCAAATGCTACATTTAGCGCCGGGTTCGACTCTGTGCTCCAGCACTCCAGCTGCAAGCCCAATATGAGGCAATGGGGCCACCTGGCTGGGAGCCAAGTGTGTCTACGCCCTGTAATGCTTAATCTAGATTATCCGCTCTGTGCAACTCGAATTGGAAATAATAAGAACATTGCCGAGCATCTTTCAGGCGGTGGCCACAAAAAACTTGTCCGTCCTATGTAGTATGTAGGTATACCTGGCTTATACCCACAGCAGAGGTCGGGAAATGGCCTGGCTTAAAAATGGCTACTTTTATTTTTCTTCTGTATTTTCCAGCGGATTTTGGATGGGGTTGCAGTTGGGGTGTGGGTCTGGGTCTGGGTATGGGTTTGGGTTTGGATTTTGGTTCGCAATTCAATGACATTTAAAGTCATAACCGTTTAGGTCTGTGTCGTATTCCAGCAAATGGTTTAAGTTTCCAATTGCTTGTTGGGCGCGTACTTAGCAATATCCTGGAGCTCACATTGCCAGTTGCTCTATTTATTTTTTGGAATGTCCTCGTGTAGAGCACTTGAATTTCGGATTTGCAACAATATTAAGTAAGATTTTCATTTAAAATAAATGTAATTTTGTGTATGGTATTTTGTTTTGAAGGTCGCCACTTGGGTTAATAAATATTTGCATATTGTATATTATATACTTACTGACTCGTTCGTACATTGTACAATCTGCTAGGTGCTACTTTTTGCATTTTAAGTATTTTGTAAATATGTGGAATAAATGAAAAAGATTTGAACTACACAAAAAGTAAGCAGATACTTAATTATAATTTTATGGTTTTTTTTTAACATTGTTTAAAAAGTTATTATTATACTAACGACTTTATTTTGTGGGTACAGCTGCGTTAAAGTCGCAAAACCTTGAAGTTTGGCCTCGTTATGTTTCTGGGCTTTGAGACCTATGATAAATACCACAACTGCTAATAGATTATTTTCAATATGTTTTGTTAGAAATTTAATAATTCGAGAAAAATCCCTAATATATTTTTTGAAATATATCCCTTCGATGTCATTAGCATTTGCATTAAACCTTTGGGACAATGATTTTTAATTAATTTAATTTAATTTTATTTCTCTTGTAAATTTTTACTTAGGGGCTTATTTTTCTGACTTCACCACAAAATTTTAATACCCTGTAGATCACCTCAAAAGTAAAAAGAAAGGCCGTTTTTCGAGTACATTACTTCAAATATGTCAAATTCCTGACGAGATGGGCAAATTCTGACCCGTATTCGGAGCATACGCATTACACTACTGCGGAAATTACTTTTAGCTTACCAACGATTGACATGACACCAGTAGTACTTGTAAACCTGTATTAAACGATTGTGAACAAATTTGGAATATCTTTATAAACGAACAAAAAAACTTTTTCTCAACCGATCGGTGAAATGGCGGCTATACGATATAGTGCCAAAAAGCTTCCAGCTGCCAAATTTTGTAAAAACAAACTAATACCTAAACTTAAACGTTGTTCCGACCCTTCAGCCCTTCTATTGATATTTGCGTTGAAGACTTTTCTGGCATCCTGATTTATAATTTATTTTTAGGGATGTCTTTTCTATATGATATGATATTTTTGCCAATTGCACATGCACAAGAGGGTAACAGGTAAAAAAAAAATGAATTATTGGGCAAATCATGTTTACTACATTTTATATTTCCCTACATATGAACCTAAGCTCCAAACAATGTCCAGTATATCTAGACTCCTCGTTTTGTGGGGATATGACTACGGACTGATATCCCGACGTTGTGTAGGTGTTGTAGTAAACATCTGCTCTTTTTTGTGTTGTTGCACATTAGGACTTATATATATATCACGTTTCCCTAGACCTGTCGGGAATGACTGAGAAGAAGTGAGTCCCCATTGACTCTATAGTTTCAACAAGGCTCTGAAATTCCATTCATTTGATCCAATAACAATCGTTTTTAATGAATATTTTGTTATTATCATGGTGTCTACGCAACAGTCAACTCTTGCCGTCCAAGGACTGATACATAGCTTCAATAGCAGGAACTATGTTCTAGTCTAGTAATTCGCCATCTGCTATAGACTGGATTCGTCAAGCTCCTCAAAATATCACCATATTACGGCTTCGATTACTTCTTGCAATACGTCCGCAAATCTCTTACCGCCAAGACAATTGTATTGAGGTTAGGAAACAGATAATTGTCACTCTGGGCTAGTTCTTGGAGAGTCAGGAAGGGTGCGGTCATCAATTCAAACTTCAAGAATCGTTGATTTTCAGCGGGCGAAAATTCAGTTTCAAGACAGATTGACTTGTGTGCTAGTTAGACGTTATCGTAACTGCAAACATCAGATTGGCGTTTCTTCAGCGAGCAAATGAGGATTCGCTGAATGTAGCTCAGTTGGCTCAGAGCACTCGACGCGATAAGTCTGCGAGGTATTGACCAGTGATAGTTTTACCTGGTTCAAGGATAATTATTGTATGCGCCATAATACCTCTTGACATCCCAAAAACATCGAGCCATAACCTTGTCCGCCGAAAAAATTGTTTTTGCCTTCTTTGAAGTTGGATCCCCTGGTCCAATCCACTGTTTATGACTGTTCTGTAATGGTTGTCAGTGAGTGCAGTGGTAACAGGACCCAAGTTTCGTACAATGGTATATGAGTTTATCGTACGCAGACAATTCGCTTTGTATTACGCTTATTACAACGTCAAATTGGCAGTAGAAATGTTTTCTTCGAATCAATTTTTGTATTTCCATTTTCAAGAAATGACACAGAGGCTGTGACCTTGTTGCCAGTGTGCTCAGTGCAAATGTTAACACTAACATGTGTGATCCGCCACTGGCTCCGAATAACGTCCAGTATGCTACAAGCTACTCGTTAAGTGATGGTACTATGACTGAACGCCACCTCAATGGTAGGTGTTATAGTAAAATCTGCTCTTTTTTGTGTTGTTGAATGGACTTAATAATAAGTAGACCTGTCGGGAATATTAAGCCTAGTATTAGTATGTATTACTTGATAACACTAGGTAACAAGTTTATAGTCTACAATTTTGTTTGGACATTTTTTTTTATTTTTCGCAAGCTTAACCAATCACCATAAAATTTGATATAATAAAGCAAATCAAAAATTTGGCGAGTTTTAATATTTTTTTAAGTCTCGACCACTATGCAGGTGCACAGTTTATAACTCAATTATTTAAACAACTAATATTATGTATTTTATAGAATATTAAGCTTTATGCTTTTGGACATGCATAAATATACATTTTGTTGTATTTATTTTATATATTTATTTTGTATATTTATTATTATATTCCTATACTAACACAAAAAAAATCTCTTTATTTCACAATTTTGGGCGAGATTATTTTATAAAACAATTATAACTATTTGAAAAACATATTTAAACAAAATTAAAACTATTCATGTTTCAAAGCGCATGTATGATTAACTCCAATAAAATAAAACAATTTTAAAATAATGTTTATTTTGTGGGCAATGGGCGTATTTACTATTGGCAAGCAGCTCTACGAACTGTGTAAAAATCATCAACATCGGAGAAGGTCGCCAAAAAAGTGGCCCGCTTCACTTATTTTCGCCGACATGTACTTTTTTTTCGCATTTTTGGTTATATATAAACTTCCTATGCCTTTTAAATTAAGACGGTTTGCTATATATCACGTGATCCATATTTATTTGTAGATATTGCATCTTGACTATTTCTCTTCTGGAAGACTCGAGCTTAGTAGTCTTTTCAGTAGATGTATACCATATAAAGTAATTTTTAAAATTATTTTTTCGAGCTGCGTCATAAATTTTACAAATTGACCATCTTCGAGGTGTGTTCGAAAAGTAAGGCAACTTAAGGGGTCCCGGTGGACTAGAGCTCGAAAATTTAGGGTATTTTCAGGAATTTTTTTTGACAATAAAAAAAATTTAAAACGATATTTACATTTTTGAGGCTTTTTATTTAACTACTTTATATACAAAAATAAAAAAAATAAAAATTTTTTTTAATTTTAATAATTTTAAAAAAGGCATTGAAGTTGACCCTCCCAAAAAATTGGACCTGGACGCTGTTGTCCATTTTGGCTCTTCTATTTATATGAAACACAAAAACCAAAAAAATTCTTAATCAGTATGAATGTAGCTATGTCCCGAACTAAAATAAAAAATAAAAAATTTGACAAAATGGAGCTATTTCGAATTTGACACTCTAAAAATCGGGTTATTTTTTTCAGTTTTTTATTTAAAAAAATACGAAATAATTGAAATAATAATATGAATCTAGTTCGGGCGATAGCCATTGATGTTGTGAACAACATATCAAAATTCGATTCGGTTGGATAGTTTTTTTTTTTTCGACAACACCAGACCAAAAAAAGTAGTTTTGAAATAATTCTGTTTAAAGCTACACTGATCAACAATGATGCCACCGCGTGACGAATCTGACTCTACCTGCTAAAACGGCTGTAGAATCGAAAATACTGGAAATTTCCTTCCAAAAATTTAACAGTATATTCTTAAAAAAAAAATTAGATTTTTCGAAAATTCTAGACCACCGGGACACCTTGAGCAAATTTCGCGGGCAACGTATTTTCGATTATCGATTTTTATTGTTTTGTTGTGTTGGTACACTCTTCCCGAACATCTGTACCAAATTTCAGGTCATTTTCAAGGTTATAAGTGTTTTGCGTGTTCGGGGTTTTTTTTCGGTCTTGGCTCTTCTGGCCGCTTCCATTGGGACGATTGGGCTTTGGTTTCGATATCATAACCATATACCCATGATTCGTCGCCAGTTATGACCCTTTTCAGTAAATCTGGGTCGACGTTGACGTCATTCAACAGCTCTTGAGCGATGGTCAAAATTTAGCAATTTCGGAACAAACTTCGCTAACACACGTCTCATGCCCAAAGCGTTAGAAAAAATTTCATGGCACGAGCTAAGCGATATACCGACATCCTCAGCAACTTCTCTGATAGTGATTCGACGATTTTCCAAAACAATTTTCTTCACTGCTTGAACGTTTTCATCGGTTGTTGACGTGCTTGGGCGTTCAGAGCGAGGCTCGTCATTGGCATCTTCCCGGCCACCTTGGAAGAGTTTCTACCACTTGTAAACATTTTTTACACTCAGAACAGTTTCACCGTATGCTACTGTCAACATTTCAAGTGTTACGGAGCACTTTTTTACACAAAATTTTATGCAAATCCGTTAATCCACATTTTTCGATAGCAAAAAATCGCCGAGCACGCGAAACACTTATAACCTTTACGCCTCTCACAACCAAACAAAAAATGTCATTCACTCGAAATTAGGTACAAATGTTCGGGAAGAGTGTACCCACACAACAAAATAAAAAAATCGATAATCGAAAATACGTTGCCCGCGAAACTTGAAAAGTCGCCTTACTTTTTGAACACACCTTGTATTCTCCAATCATGGTGGATTTTTGTAATAATAATATTAAAAAATCCTCTTTTTATGTGCGTTATTTTATATTCCCGGCGGTAATCCTTTCCTTTCTCTCACCCTCTTAGGGCCGACGCACACCAATTATAATAAAAAGAAAAACTTATGGTTGAACTTAACAAAAAAAATTTTATAAATTTCCTGAACCGAAACAGAGTTAATAAATTAAAAAAAAAAACAGGAATCCGACATAGATAATTACTACCAAAACTTTACACGCTTACTAATATTTGTGTCAACAATGCGCACTTTATATAAAAGTAAAAAATCCTTGGTCCAACTTAAAAAAATATTATAAATGAATTTATATAAATATAAATAAATAAATTGCAAAAGCATTGAACAAACTGCAAACCGACACTAGCCAATTTTGTGAAGTGGTGTTTTTGTGATGTATCATATGATCACAAACTAGTTTTTTGAGTGTGAAATGTAGCAATACTATTTTAATTAATTTTATCAATTTTTGTTAGTAGTACTACAAAATTGTATGAACATTTATGATTCGTAAAAAAATTAGTGTGTAACTTGGGGCAATGATTTTTGTTACAAAAATTTATTTTCACCAACATTTTCATTGAATGTTCCTCTTTTATTTGGCAAACATTAGTCTTCTTCTTCTTCTTATGTGGCCATAACAACCCGATTACCGGGTTACGGCCTGCTTTAAAACGTCTCTCCAGGCGCATCTGCATTGCGCGCGCCTTCTCCAGTTGGTCACACCGAGCGAAGACAGGGCCCCTTCCACTTGGTCTTTCCAACGCAGACACGGTCGTCCTTTCCGCCTACGGCCGCTGACTACCGCATCGAACACACGTTTAGCGAAGCCGCTGGATGTTGATGCGCTGAGCAACGTCCATGTCGTTGAAGAGCTCATACAGCTCCTGGTTGGTGCGGATGCGGTAGTCATCGCCAACTCGAATAGGACCAAAGATCTTGCGCAGTACTTTCCTCTCGAAAACTCCCAAGGCAGCTGCATCAGTTAGCGACACGGTCCAGGCTTCTGCGCCGTAAAGAAGCACTGCAAAGATGAGTGCCTTGTAGAGTGATAGTTTTGTCGCGCGAGAGAGGTCTCTACTACTCAATTGCCTATTGAGACCGAAATAGCACCTGTTGGCAAGAGTTATTCTGCGCTTGATCTCCAGGCTGACATCGTTGTCGGTGGTAACGGCGGTGCCAAGCCAAGCCGCCGCACGTCCCTACTTGACGACAGCATATACTTCGTTTTGCCCTCATTTACCGCCAGACCCATTTTCGCAGACTCCCGTTCGATAGCACTGAAGACCGCGGTGACATATCGCTTGGTACGCCCAATGATGTCGATGTCGTCGGCGTACGCAAGGAGCTGGACACTCTTGTAGAAGATAGTGCCAGTGCGATGTACGCCGGCCTTCCGCAGAACGCTCTCCATGACGAAGTTGAAGAGGTCGCATGATAAGGGGTCGCCTTGTCTGAAACCTCGCAAGGTATCAAAAGGCTCGGAGGGGTCCCTTCCTACCTTGACGGAGCTGCAGGAATTACGCAACGTCATTCTGCAAAGTCTTATCAGCTTCGCAGGGATTCCGAGCTCAGACATTGCGGCATATACGCGATCCTTTATTGGGCTATCGAAAGCTGCTTTGTAGTCGACGAGCATTTGGCAAACATTAGTCAACACACAAAATTTCATGCCTCTTGCGGAATACTAATCTTAGACAGAAACTGTAAAAACACGACGAATTTAAAGATCGAGAAGCTTTTATAAAGTGAGTGTATAAGACACTTAGTTCTTCTACAGATTAACTTAGCAAGACATTCCAATGCATCCTCAAACTACACCTTTATACGGTATACACTTGTTTTTGGCACATTCGTGTTTATACGGACTGACAGATGGGCAGATAAACGGACAGTCTTTTTATAAAAATATGTATCAGATACTTGACACAAGTACAAAATTTATAACTTAATCCCCTCTCAACGCAAAAAGTTATCTACGCTAATATCGAAAAGTAAACCATGTTGTATTTAATGTGCGAAACTCTTTTTGACCTAATTGTCTCTAACTAGCTCCCAAGTTTTGTTGCGTCTGTTCGAGTTACTCCCAATTTGCGCCCTTTGGCATTGTTCATGTCGACGAACAATTTGTGTTTTATGTATCGCAAAGGAAACGTGCCAGGACTGTAAGAGAATAAATAATGAGTTCAAAAAGTTGCACACCTTGTTCATTAATCTCCAAACTCTTCCATGTAGACGGCATGACGTCAGCAAACAGGGCACAAATTTCATGTGAAGTTTGACCAAATCAAATTCCAAAAGTTGCCATCGAATCAATCAAATATTGTCTCCAAGTAACTTGTATATAAGTTTTAATCAATATAAATGATCACACATATATGAATATATATATAAAAGATAGGTGCAAGTGGGTAACAATATGTTCAAGCATGTGCGGAAACTTAGATATGTATTTATGAGTATGCCTTAAATGTATAGAGATTAACATGGAAGGAGTCCAAAGGACTGCAGATATAGATACATGTGCAGAAATCCACAAAAGAGCAGGGCAGTCTCATTTTTCAGGTCAGCTTATTCCACAGTCACCGATTTGGCCAAGTTACGCGGACAATCTACGTCACAGCCACGCATAACAGCAATGTGATAGGACAAAAGTTGCATTGGAATGACAGTAAGTACACCCTGCAGACAGTCCACTGTGCGTGGAATCTCCAGAGAGCGTGAGGAGAAGGCCTTGGTCTCCTCGTCACCTTCCTCGCAAATGATAATGGGACAACCCTTGCGTGACGTAACCTGCTGCAAAGCATTCATGCACTTTGTATAGACAGGATCACGCATGACGATCATAAGCACGGGCATAGAGTCATCGACAAGCGCCAAGGGACCGTGTTTTAGCTCGCCAGCCATGATGCCCTCGCTGTGCATATAGGTCAGCTCCTTGACTTTCTGTAAACGCATTATGAGTACTCACAGGGTTACTAGGGGGGACATAAAGCAGTACTTACCAGAGCGCCTTCCAGGCAGGTGGCGAAATTGTAACCACGTCCCATAATGAGCAACGATTTGTGTTGATAAAGATCCTTGGCCAGCTCTTGCACCTTGGAGTCCAGCTTGAGCACCTTCCGAATCTGTTCACCCAACTTGGATAGCGCCTGCAAAATCTCCAAGCGGCGAGTCTGCAGCGATAGACGATCCTCAGACATGACCAGCGCAAACATAACCAACGAAATAAACTGTGATGTATAAGCCTTAGTAGAAGCCACACCAATCTCAGGTCCAGCATTAATGTGCACGCCGCAATGTGATTCACGGCAAATGCTGCTGCCCACAGTATTGGTTATGCCCACAATGAGTGCTCCACGTTGCTTGCAGTAGCGCAAAGCCATCAAGGTGTCCGCAGTCTCGCCTGATTGGGATATAAAGAAGCAAACGTCATCACGAAAGATGGGTGTGTTGCGGTCCAGGAAATCCGAAGCCAACTCAACCATAACTGGCAGCTCGGTTAGCTCCTCCAGCAGCTGACGCGTGGCGACGGCGCTGTGATAGGAAGTGCCACAGCCAATGAGCATGAGACGACGGCAACGCTTGATTTCGGGTATATAGTCCTTAATGCCACCCAGCACTATGGAGTGGCCATCGAAGCGTACGCGGCCACGCATTGTGTTAACCACAGATTCAGGCTGCTCGAAGATTTCCTTCTGCATGAAGTAGTCGTAGTTGCCTTTCATGATCTGTTGAATCTCCATTTTAAGCGTGGTAATTTCACGTGCATGTGGATCATCCAGACTCTTCTTCAAGCGATGAATGCTCAAAGTGCCATCGCGAACGGCGGCCACATCATCATCCTGCAAAGTAACATGAATTTTGATGAGAATGCAAATTGCTTTGCTAGCTACTGCTGCTTACCTCCAAATAGATGACACGATTGGTGTGCTCGATAACAGCTGAAGCATCCGAAGCAAAGAAATATTCGACTTCCTTCTCCTCCAGCGGCATAAACTCCGAGGTGCTGTCCGAACGCGGCAAAACTGGTAATTCACGAGTTTGTCCATGTGGACGAAGTTCTATTTGGTTAGTCAATTTTGCATGGCGCATTGGGATTTTGATTTGACGACGTCATTCGCATTGAACGTGATTTATTGAAGTTGCAATACATTCGCCAAAGGTGCAATGGACGACAACCCATCCAACAACCCATACCAGCAGGACCGGACCAGGCACACCCCGAGCGATGTTGATATTTGTGTGTGCGTGTGCGAACGTATGAGTGCGTTGGTGTTGGTGATTTGTTGTGTGTAGATATGTGCACCGATTGTATGGCGTAGGCGGAAGGCGGAAATCAAAGCGAAATGTTGCAAAAACAAAAACAAAACAGAGAGAAAATATATAGAGAAATAGAGAAACAACATCGATAACGGCAATACCATTAAAAAAAACAACAACAACAACAGCTACAACAGTATGCAAAATATTTTGCGAATAGCCGCAAAATGATTTACCAAAAGCCCACAAAGCGACCTATACAGGTTGGCACCAGAACCCGAATTTCGCCATCGTAACTAACCTATGCATGATTTCGATGATTTAATTTCGACTCGACTATAACAGACCAGTCAATGGAATGGAATTGAAAACAAAATCGGAAATGCGACCCAGTTGTAGTACACAATGTTTTTGGAAAAACAATTTAATTAGAGTTTTGAATGATTTTGGCACCTTGAGCGAATCCAACTAATTTAATTGGCAGGCCCTCACAATTGACAGCCGCACTGGGAGCAATTAGTAATACACAATATCTGTTGATTTACATTTTTGGGCTGATTTAAGGGTTATTTCAAAAACATTGTTAGTTTTTACGCTACACGAAATATCTATGTATGAAATAGGTGGGTAGGCACTTTAGTTTAATTTTAAAGTGATGAATAGAAAAAAGATGGCATTTTTATTGAGAGTTTACGGATGTGGACGAAAAGGAAAATTGATCATGACTTTTGGATAGTACCAGATAAGAACCACAAAAATAAGATATCCTAGTTTAGGATCAATGTCCAGTACCGAATAGATTGATAATGATTTTGTCAGTAAGAGATTTGCCCAGCATATTTTCAATGGCTTGCCACAAGATTCGAAGCTATCCATAAAAGCTTTAAAGCAGTTAGCACTAAGATTGCTCGAGAAGAACTTGATTGAACAAGGAACTTACGTAGGCACATTTTGAACTTAATTTTATGTTCATCGTTTGCATATCTATATCGATTTCAAAAATGGATTCCTCGACCCCAACAACCCCCAAATTTACATTTGGGTAGAGGAAAAATAATTTTTGTTGGTCTTGTAAATTGGAGGTCTAAGTCGATTTTGGAAAAAAAAACTATTTTGAGATAATCGTCGACTCTAAAATCATTTAGACCCATAGTTTCTTGGGCATAGTTGCTTAAAATGACTCAAAGAATCGAAATTGCTGAGATCCCCAGACAGTTATGCGTATTAGGAATCAAGCTCAATTATGGTGGGTGCACATGCTCTTGGTGGAGCGGAAGATGTGCGTGAGCTAACTTTTCATCGTTTCTGGGTCAGGTCCGATACAATTCATTCTCACTGCCGATTGCTATGTTCTCCGATACTCTAAGAAATGAGACGCTACTTGAAACAGAAATGAACGAAAAACAGAAGGAGTAGATTAATATGTATTTTTTATTTTCAGAATTACTTAAAAATTTTGAGTTTTTTTGGAAAAACGTCGCAGCAAGGAATTGACAAAATATTTTTATTGAATAATACAAATGTTGATGAATGGCGAAAGAAACGTCAAAAGCCATATTTATCGTTTGCCCCTACTACCTTGCCTACAAGCTTGATTTCTATATAGTTTAATTATAATTATCAGACTTTGGTACTTTTAAAAGGTTCCCTGGTCCAACTGATATTAACCAGATGGATTTTGCGAGAGCCTCGAAAATATAAACTCATAGAAGCATGAATGTCAATTGAAAATTGCGTCTTTAGGAGTTGATCGCCCAGCAAAAAAAAACCCTTTTGGAATCGAATCTTGATCACTTAACGTCGCGACGTTAAGTCTGGAGGTCGTTACTCAACCAACTAACTTTAAGTATACTTTTGGCAATGATTTTAATTTCCGGCTCTAAAAAATGTTATTGTGAATATCTCCGCTGTTTGTGCATTGAACTTAATGATCAAAAATAAGAAATATTTTTGTCTTCTCTGCAATTTGGCCTGGCGCACTAAAGCTGTAGCTTCACTATAGAGACATTATCTTCTATCTTTGACCCCATTTCCCCTAGCAGGGGAAATCTCACTCTGTTCGGTGATTTTCTACATAAGTCGTTCCACGCATAACTTGCTTCTGCTAGTTCTTTTTCGATAGTCTTTTTCCTGGTCATGGCCTTTGCTCCTGGCCGTCTGCTTTCGTGTAGGTACCAAATTAAAGCTTGTCGAGGAATAACATTTCTTGGCTGTGTGATAGTATGGCCAATCCAATTCCATATGTGCATCCCAATCTCGATTACAGGAATAGGAATTATAGTGTGGTGGAAAGGGGCATGGCAGAAGAAAAATTAAATAAACGTGATCTGATTGGTTATGCAAGTCAAGTTTGGTTATCCTAGCTAAAGATCTAGGCGCTTAAACAAACGGAAATGTCTTGGTCTATTTATAGTGAGTTGGAAAGGGGCGTGCCAAAAGAAAAATTAAATTAGCTTGACCTGACCCTGACTGGTTATACAAGGAGTGTGTATGTCAGGTTTGGTTATCCTAGCTCGTAAGGTCTCGAAGATCTTGGCTTTTAGACAAACGGAGATGTCGTGATCAATTTATAGAAAAATAAAGATTGATCCGGCTCATTATATAATCCAAATATCAAGTTTGGTTATACTAGCTCGAAAACTACCGAAGATCTAGGCGCTTAAACAAACGGAAATGGCTTGGTCAACTTTTGGTTAGTTGGAAAGGGGAGTGCCATGAAAAAAATGAAATTAGCTTGGCCTGACACTGTCTGGTTATACAAGGAGTGTTTGGTTATCCTAGCTCGTAAGGTCTCGAAGATCTACGCGATCAAAAAAACGGAAATGTCGTGATCAATTTCCTTTGTTCTCCTGACCATATGACAATACCTTTGGGGTGTCTCCGTTATCTCCTTAACTATATTGCACAAACTTGATATACGCCCCATAACCCTTCAAATCAATATCTAGTCATCTTACAGTGCTGTATCATCTGAAGATTCAAGTTCTTATACAATTTCAGGCTTTCTAGATGCTTTCAAATAATCCCAACGATATACGTTTTTTCCCAAAATTAAGATAACTTTACAATATATCGCCAGAAGTCATTATACCCTGTACCATATGGTACTAAGGGTATATTAAGTTTGTGCAAGCCGAAAATGTATGTAACATATAGAAGGAGACGTCGGAGACACCCCAAAGTTACCTAAAATATGATCAGGGTGAATAGAGAAGTCGATATACCCATGTCCGTCTGTCCGTCTGTCCGTCTGTCCGTCTGTCCGTCCGTCTGTCCGTCTGTCCGTCCGTCCGTCCGTGTGAACGCCTAGATCTCAGAGATGGTAAGAGCTAGAGTTACCAAACTTTCACATTAGATCCCATATTATTCCATAGGAGGCAAGTTTATTTTATTTTTTTGATATCGGGGATAAATTATATAGCTCCCATGGGGGTGTTTGAGACGACCTCGACAAAAAAAAAGCGTTTTAGATGAATAATTCGTTTGTTTATGAAGATATCGTAACCAAATTTGGTATTCGAAAGTTTTTATAGTTCCCAATCACTGTACCAAATTTGATCGAAATCGGTTGACTATATCATATAGCTCCCATAGGACCGATCGGCCAAAATAACTTTTTTAAAGAAAAATTCGCTATATTTCGTTTTTTAATAAAGATATCCTAACCAGATTTGGGGTTTGGAAATTTTTTAGAGCACTTAAGCAATGTGCCAAATTTCAACAAAATCGGTTGACTATATCATATAGCTCCCATAGGTCCGATCTTCCAAAAAATCGATTTTTTAACAAAATTTGTTGTGTTTCGTTTGTTTGTTAAGATATTGGGACCAAATTTGATATTCGTGAGTATTTTAGAGTTCCTAAGCACTGTACCAAATTTAATCCAAATCGTTTGACTAGATCATATAGCTCCCATAGGACCATTCGGTCCAAAAACACGGTTTTTATACAAAATTCGATGTGTTTTGTTTGTTTGTAAAGATATTTGAAATAAATTTGGCATTCATAGCTTTTTTAAGGTATTTAAGCACTGTGTCAAATTTTATTGAAATCGGTTGACTATATCATATAGCTCCCATAGGAACGATCGGTCAAAAAAAAATTTTTGCTTAAAAATTCTTCTGTTTTTGGTTTTTTGTGAAGAAATCGGACTTTATTACAAGCTAGTGGTACAGGGTATCCTAAAGTCGTCCGCGCCCGACTTTACGTCCGCCATTTTTTTTAAACTTATTTCAGCAATTACAATGTTTATGTTCAGGAAAATAAACTATACTGCCACAGTGAGACAAATATTATTTAATAAAATTTTAAATCTTTATCTATGTGTCTGTAATTAAAAACTTCCAAATCTAAACTATTCACTTTAGAGGAATAAAAGTTGTTTATTTAATTTACTGCTTGTCAATAGTATTCTGGATGCAAATACCAAATACAAATTCTTAAATCTGCTTAAATACACTTTTATTTGCAAAAGTTGAGCTTAAAAATGTTTGGAATTTGACATTTAAAAGTAAACAAAATCGAATGAAAATATTTTGATGCCACACTAAAACCAAATGAAATATGAACAGAAAATTCTGCGTTGAGTTGCTGATTTTTTGCTAAAATCATTTTAATACTTGACTAAAATATGTGCAAAAAAATTTTTACTGAGGTTTTAGAGCATTCCATGATGAATGGCAAAAATTATTTTTGAAATATTCTTCAATTGATGCAGCAAACAGGTGAGGGAGGATTAAATATAATATGAGTTCTAGCAATTCGCAGGCCAACCAAAAACCAAAATATACAATTAAAACAAGTTAAAAACAATAATTACCTTGGGTCTTGGCTGAGTCAGGGTCTAGACGTGAGCGAGAGAATAAAACAAAACGTCTGCATTAGTTATGATTTATAGTTATAAATTAAAACAAAAAAGATTATGGAGCACCAAATCACCAGAAGTAACAGAGTAAAAAGTTTTGGTTAGTAGGGGGGAAGGGGGTAAAGCAAGCTGAGATTAGACAATGCGGCAAGTCCCATAACCAGCATTGAGATAGATATTCAATTAAATTGATTGATCAATTTGCTACCTTGATCGGAGCATGGCTTCTTGTCCTCTATGCGTCGACAGCAGCAGAAGTATATAGAGCAATCGGTTTGGGAAGGTGTGCCGAGGGATACAGGTGGACAATAGAGTTGTCAGAGAACAGGTGGATACAAGGGAAACACGGATAAAGTAGTAGACACACACACACATACATAGATATGCAGTTAAAGAGTAATATAGATCATTGGATTAGAACTGGAAAAATTATGAACACTAGTAGGTATTACCTTTGCCGTAGAGTATAGGTATATGATCCGTAGCCAGACGCGTCTTGGTCTTAATGCCCACCAACAGGGGCGAACTGCGACGTGAGGCCACGCACTCGCCGGGAAAATGTTTGGACTTGACTGCTATGGCAAAAGCGCCTTCCTGCAAAGAAACAACTCCAAATGTATCCAAACCAAAGCAAACAGTGCTGCCATAAACATACCACTTGCTGTATAGCCTGTTCGACCAATTCGCGGAACGAGTAGCCAGGATGTTTCTTCCATAGATGATGCACCAGTTTAGCAAATACTTCCGTATCCGTATCAGACTCAAACTCATAGCCACGCTTTTTTAGAAAAGTTTTCACATCATTGTAATTGGTAATAATGCCATTGTGCACAACAACAAAGCTATTGGCCTCATCGGAGCGCTGTGGATGCGAGTTGAGCTCACAGGGCACACCATGCGTAGCCCAGCGGGTGTGCGCAATGCCAACATGGGTCAACACCGGCTCACTGTAGTCCTCGCCGCTGAAATCTGTAAAAACAAAAAATTCCAATATAAAACACCTGTCGCCATTAGTTACGCCAAGTTTAGCTACTTACGCTCCTGTATGGCATCCTCCAGTACCTTGACCTTGCCCGTGCGTTTTACCATGACAATGTTCTTGCCGTCGGCCGAGTCAATGGCCACACCCGTCGAGTCATAGCCACGATATTCCAAACGCTTCAGACCAGTAACAAGCAAATCTAGCACCTCCTGACGCGACTTGGGCGTCAGATAATTAAGGTAAGCAAAAATTCCTACCAAAAAAGAAAAAGAAGAAGCAGAAGTTGCACAATTATTTTAAGTTTGTGGCATGACTAACACCCACCCATAAGCCAACTAAACGGCTGAAAGACTCAGCAATGGGAACTGCAGACAAATATTTCGCAAGACTCAATCGGAGCTCAGCCCACCATTAAATTATGAGGAAATCTGCATTCGAAACCAGAAACCAGTTTGGATTTTGCAAGAAATGCAACAGCTGAAGTTGACTTGGATCTGGCACGCCACTTTTAAAGTTATTTTGGGACAAGTGTGGGCAAAAAAAAAAGAAGCAAAACTCCTGAAAAGGTTGCGTAATGTTGTCCAAATAAATGGGCACTTGAAGGAAGTTGAAGAGTGTCACAAATTTTGTGCCATGGAAACTGTTGAAGTATTCTTGGTATTCAACGCTTTGAGTCATAATAGGGGTTTTAACAAATTTTCTCTTGAAGGAATAATTGCTTCTAATCTTAAAAGAATTTTTAGAATGCAAGCCGTTTTTCAATCCAAAGAACTGTAAGTAAGTTAACTAAGAGGCGCAATCTATGGATTGGAAATGTATAACAAATATATTTCTCTTGAAATAATAAGAGATCTGATCCTTGCTTCACCTATTATTATATCGGAGATATAAATATTCCTAACTGACCTATCTATGCCGACTGCACACTTTCCCGTGAGTAACTTTCATTTATAGAAATATTTATAATAAGTTTTCATATATTTTTATTTATATTGAATAGTAAAAAAGTACTAATTTGGATGACCTTTTATTGCTTAAATCAAAACTGAATCTATTCCACATTAATTGGAAGCTAAATTTCATAAGTCGAAAAACAGGTTTTGTTAATCTTAAAATATTATGTGATTTCTCAATATAAACCAATTTTTTTGCATAAACTTCTGTGTTAATAAAATTGACATTTACGCAATTAAATTAGCCAATAGTCAAGGCTGTGCTAAAAGGTTTTAACTTACTTTTTGGTTACAATATCGTAAACAATTCGTACCCAAAAGGTTTAATGAAGAAATTCTGTTGATTTGAAAAATATTTCTTGAACATTTCTACTTGCTTTCGTGACAAAGTTAAGTTTGAAAAAAAGATTCCTAACGCTAATAAAGGAAGGTGGCTAAGTACAGGGTGGGTCATCAACTCCGCCCTAAGTGGTCCCAAGGCTAGTTGAAGGAGAGAAGGAACAGGATCAGCGGTCTGAATAGCTTTCATACAACTCTGCGTCTCAAGAAGTAGGTGAGCTCTCTAGTTTAACCCTTCACTCAAACTATGTATATAGGTATACAACAAAACATGAATGAAAACGATAATGGATACGACTCTCCACGGGGTAGCCGATCAAGGTCAAAAAATCTTCCTGCCTCGATGACCGAAACGGAATGAGGGCCTTTGCTTAGTTGAATTTTCTCCTAGTTAGAAGAGCATGACGACAATACTAGTAGGGTGGGTCATCTGTTATTTTGATTGTCAAATTGTCATAAATCGATATGTTTCAAGTTAAATCTACTTAATTTGAGTCATGGATCGTGTAAGTAAATATATGAATAAAATGCAATTAAGAAATGTACCAACAGATGACCCACCCTAAAAGTTATAAGTAGTACAAAGATATTCCTTCCGTTTGACATGGCCACATTACAAGCTTATGAACTCAGGTTGGTCAACTGCTAAAAATTACCATAAAGTATTAGGACTCCGATTCAGCACCAAGTCAATATTTTTGTTGAATAAGCGTTATACGTAAGAACTTTGGAATTATTTATGGGTATGGTGACCTATTTAAGTAAGAAAACTTGTCAATCGCTTAAAATTATTAGTTTTAACATGGAATATAGAGAATGGAAGCCCGATAAGACGGAACTGAAAATATCACTAAAGAATATTCTTGGCAAATATAACTTTACTAAATTTGTTAAATGTCACAAGACAGCGCAAATAAGAAATATGATAAAAAAATAGATTACTTTTGACTTACAAATGACACAACGAATCATTCTATATAGTTTACAATTTCTTAGAAATGTTTCAAAATCAAGAAAACAATATGAACTGATGCCCTGAGACGAAATTCTGGCGCAATCACTGTTGGGTTTAAAATAGATAAACTACGAAGAAGAAGATCATATCGTAGGAACCAGCTTAACATGGCTTAACATCAAAAGTCAAACCGAGGACTAATTGAAAAAAAAGGTATGCTATGCATTTGGTGGAAACAACTTGGAGTCTTGTATTAAATATTAACCCTTAATGAAGTTCTCTCTCGAACAATATCATAAGAACCACACGTTTCGGGTAATCCAGGTACGACAAAAAACATTCTCCTGTTTGGTAAGGCTCGTCCGCGTATTGCGACATAGTTAAAGCCTATTTGGAAACATGTATTAGGAAATTCCTACCCGACCCTTCGTGTTACCCAAAATTTACCCAGGCCGATTGATCATTAGATAGTATATCTGAGCGACGTTAACGAATATATCAAATACAGGGTGCGGCAGCATAACTTCCTTTTTTAAAATGCGCGCCATTCAGTTAGTTGATGTCATAGCGGAGCGCTAGTGGTCTCGTTCAAGAGGGGGTACTGTAAAGTTTTGTCCCGACACGATTCAGTCGCCATCATGCGTTGGAATAGTGAGGAGCGTGCCTTTGCCGTTGAGGCCTACTTTTCAAGCGGATGTTCGGTTATTGCAACACAGCGTGCATTTCGGAATCGCTTTAATTTAGCCCCGTTGGCTCCCGTCCCAGACCGCAAATCAATTGTTACATGGGTCACTACATTCAGACAAACTGCAAGTGCGACAAAACGAAGAACTGGAGTCCCTCGGCCCGTTAGATCACCTGAGAACATTGAACCAGTGAGAGCGTCAATGTTGCGATCACCACGGCGTTCTGCGCGCAAACACGCATCTGCCCTTGGACTATCCGATCGTTCTGTGAGAAGAATTCTTCGTGATGATCTTCATTTCCATCCGAATAAGATGGCGATAGTGCAGGAACTTACAGAACGTGACTTCAATTCTCGAATGAACGCGTGTGAGCTTCTTCTTGATGTCGTTCCCGAGGGTGCTATTGTTTTTTTTAGCGATGTGTGGGTCGGTTAACAAACAAAACATGCGCTACTGGGCTGACACCAACCCTCGAGAATTGCATCAAAGGCCTTTGCATTCACCCAAAGTCACAGTGTGGTGTGCAATTTCCTCAGCTGGAATTATTGGTCCCTGGTTTTTTGAGGAAAATGAGGTTACAGTGACAGTGAATTCGGACCGGTATGTAAACATGCTACAGAATATTTTTTTCCCACGGCTAGAAGAGTTGGATTTGGGGGACACTTGGTTCCAACAAGACGGTGCAACAGATCAAACTTCATAAGCATCGATGGCTGTTTTGAGGGAACACTTTCCAGAGCGCTTTATCTCAATTAGAGGCGATTTGGAATGGCCGGCACGCTCTCCCGATCTGTCCCCTTGTGATTTTTATCTATGGGATTTTTTGAAATCCCTTGTTTATGTGAACCGTCCAAGAACCCTACAAGATTTGAAGACCAACATCGAAGAAGAAATTGCCAACATAACACCAGCTATGCTAACAAGAGTCATGACAAACGCCAGATATCGGTTTACGCAATGTATGGAGAATGAGGGACGTCACCTAACAGATTTGATCTTCAAAACAATGTAAATAAAAACTTTAGACATGTACCTACATTATAAAAAATAAATAAATATTTTCCGATGCACACAATAGTTTTTATTGAGTTTTGAAAAAAGGAAGTTATGCTGCCGCACCCTGTATTATGTGCTTAGTATAAAGTAGAAATACGAACTTACCACACATTTTAAGATATTATTGATGATTGAAGATAGCTGATTAGGATTGTTTTAGTAAAGAGTCTGAAAAATAATAGAAAAGTAAAATATTTAAATAGCTTGCTTTCATGGTTCATTTTAAATATAAAATCAGTATTTGTAAAGCTCATTCTTAGTCTAGAACTTGTCAAATAAACTTCAAAGTTCAAGTATATAAACATTTTACCATAGAAACAATAAAAGTACAAATAAATATGTATTTTTGACAATTCTTTTGCGGAATTCGTTTTTCAAAGAAACCATATCATAGTAGAGTACCTATAGATGTTATTCATGCGTGTGCTTCTTGTTTACACGCACATGTATTTGTGCTGTTTTTTTTTTTCTAGTTTTGTGTTATCAAGTTGAAGGCAACTAAGATTGCTTGTAAACCTCTGCAGCCCCCTATATGTTCCATACTATCTAGACTCAAGACTCCCGAGTTTACTCTGAAGGCACAACTGCGTCTGTGGCTGTTGCTGCGGCTGTTGTTGTTCCAGTTCCAGTTCTCGGTTTCCCCGTCTCGCAAAACATGATTGCTCGGTTTAGTTTACACAAATGGCAATTTCTTGTATTCAACATTCTTGGGTTTTTTTTTTTTGTATTTTTGTTTTTAGAAGAACTAGAAATATTTGTTGTTGATGTTGTTGCTGTTGTTGTACACTCTACTGTTGTTTGCTAGTTTCATGACTGCCAAGTACAATAATTATACAAACTTGGTTCTGCATACATATGTATGTTAGTACATATATGCACTTACTACAAGTATGTATGTATGTAAGTAAGTATCGTTGAGCACTCACGCAGGCCAAGTATCGTTATGTAGTAACTTAGACGATTCCAAGTACAAGTTCGAGTATAATTTCTTTTAAATGGGCGCAACAAATTGGAATTTTTATTATTTGGCGCAGAACGTGTTTGTTTTCGAGGGGGGGTGGGCCGTAAGGGGGCTTCAATGCAACACAACAACACACACACATGTACTCACACATGCACACTTAAACATGACATTGTCGACAATGTTTTTCCACTCGCTCACTCTTTTTTTCTCTTTTTATATGTTGACTCTGCTATCACTCTCTCTTATGTACGATACATTGTACAACTACTAACATACTATGTACCATACATACTATGTACATATCATATATGTATGCTATATGCGTGTGCTTAGATATGTAGCGTGGAAAATTATTTGTAAATTTCCAAATGAACCCTCGCCTTGACGTGCTCCTGATGTTTTTTCTCTGCTTTTGCGGCATTCCTTCACTACTCCGCCTGTTCCTACATCAATTGGCTTTTGTTTTTATTATACTCTATACGAAAAAGGTTTGATGGGTATTATAGCTTTCTGATAATGTAATGTAACCTGCTGCCTGGCGCTGCAAGCCACTAGTGCCAAGGAACTTACTATCATCACGGAGTGTGATTCATTCACGCGCGTCTATTCATCCGGTCTCCCATCGATCTTACTTTTATAATATATTTATATACAGTGTGTCATATAAAATTGGAGGACTATAACCATTACTTAGATTAAGATTATAAGAAATAAGTCTGAAAAATGTCTATTGTAAAAGATACTTGTGACTTTTTCAAATAGCGAAAAATTTTAAGACACGATTTTTCTTCCTTTAAAAATTTTGGTTTACTTTTAGTAATACGGTACTTTTTGTCAAATTATAAAATCGTAACCCAAATCCGAAATTCGAATTTCAAACAAAGAATATCAGGGGTGCCTCAGAAAACCAATTCGATTTCAATTCCAATTCTTGGTGCCACAGACATGGCTAACAACGGTTTTAAAAAAACCAATTCGATTCAATTTCGATACAATTCCAATTCTTGGTGCCACATACATGACTAACAGCGGTTTTAAAACCGTTGTTAGCCATGTCTGTGGCTCCAAAAATTGGAATTGTATCGAAATTGAATCGAATTGGTTTTCTGTGGCACCCCTGTATATTTCGGATAAAATTTTTATCATTTCTGTATCTCTGAAATTTTTGATATTAAATAATATCAAAACCATTTTTTGAAAATTTCACACTAGGTGTGCCCCTTAATCCAAAAAATGGTTTTAATATTATTTAATATCAAAAATTTATTTTTTGAAAATTTCACACTATGTGTGCCCCTTAAACGCGTTTTTCTCGAAACAGCATTTTTCGAATTTGCTGGAGTGATTACTCGAAGACAAATGATCCGATCGCTATCAAATTTTTTTGCATCTCCTCTATATAGTTCTCCATACCATGAACCTCAGTTTTTGATCAAAAATCGAATTTTGGGAGGCCAAAAACGACGAAAATTTTGGGAAAAATTTAACTTTTTTTTTCAACATGCCGCCATTTTGTCAATTTTCGATTTTTTTGTTCGCCCGAGGTTCATCGTACAGACAATATGTTTTAGTTTAACGAGAATTTTTTTTTTTAGGTTTTATCAACGGAGAAGGCTGCAATCACTCCAGCAGTGGAGGAACTTTTTTTTTTTGGCGCCGCCGGAGATCGCGTGTCATTTCAAAAATATTCAATATTTTATTTCAAAAATTTTACTGTGTATTCGCAAAACATGTATAAATATACCCTCAAAATTTTAAATAGATGGATTTACTAGTTTTTTTTATTAATTCCCAAAAAAGGCCTTTTTTTAGGCTGTCACACTAGGTGTGCCCCTTAAATTATATTAAATAATGTTAACTCTAACCTATTTCGACGTACTTCTCCTAGCTAAGGGGCTCTGAATTTTGCAGTAACAATCAGAAATTCTGAGAGCCTTTACGATAACAGCGTGATATATAAGCACTGATTACAATCAACAGGATATTTTTTAATTGTCTTAACATTAGATTCTCACCCCATTTGAAGATTAAATTGTTGTCTTTGCTAGCATAAAGTTCTTTTTTTAGGAAAACAATCAGAAAAATCAAAATGTTCGAACTTCAAACAGAACTGCTACAATTCTTAAATTGTGTCTAAAATCGAATTATACAGGGTGCGCCATTTGAATGTGGTCGATGGAAATATTGAAGCAGACACCGGCCCAAACAGTCACTTTCTGATCATGCAGTGGAGTTTGATGGATATTATGAGGATTTTCTTTCCCCCAAATGCGACAGTTTTGTTTATTTACAGTGCCAGATAGCGTGAAATGGGCCTCATCAGTCATTATAATTCGCTCCCAAAAATCGGGCAATTACATTTAATGAACATTGTCACTATTTCCGCGCGTTCTTTGGGCGTGAATCGATTCATGGTTAAAATTGTAATGCAATAACCTTTCCAAAATGTGTTCGACGACGTCAATCGGTTGAAATCTGTCAAAGTTATTCAATATTTCCATCGACCACATTCAAATGGCGCACCCTGTACCATTTTCAACAACCTTGGACCATTTTAGTAAAAAAATTGGTATAATTATAAATTAGATTATACTGACAACTGAACCCGAAAAATAAGCATGTTGAAGCTTAGAATTGAACAGTTCTAAGCAAGTTGCTTGTTAAAAGCTTTCCAAATGATTTTCATAATCGTAATGTTAACTAATTTATACTACATTATTAAATTAAAAAACTTGAATCTTGATTTTAGATTATCATGCTTTTTATAGTTAATATTGAATCAAGTTGTAAAGTTTCTATATTTGATTTCTTTGGATCAATAGACCTCTAATTGTAATTCATTACTTTGAAAATATTCCAATCTCAGCTGAATTTTTTTTTCGGCTTTAAAGTTTAAAAGTTTTTTGATTTGGCTATAATAGTTTTGTTTTGAATCTGACGATTTTTAATAAATGTTTACTCGAGATTTCTTATACACTATTTTGCAATTTTTGCTCCTGCTTTAAGGATGCTTGCTCATATTTCAAGATTTCTTGGTATTATTTTTTTTTTAGAATCGCATCTCAAGAAATTTTACTTTTTTTTGAGAATTATAATTAATAAATCCGAAATTCTTATTTAAAATTTTATTATTTCCAATCAGTGTATATGTCAAGCACTTTAGCAGCAGATTTTCTTAACCAGAATACTTAAGCAAATTCCACATACACTAAAACAAGTACCTTAATTACGATTAAAATGTGACAAAAACTTTTAAAGATAAGGCCAAAAATTAACAAATCGCCCATAAAATATATTTAGGTACTCGAGTAAATAATGTACAGGCAGCATAATTAAACTTAACATATTTTAAATATAAAAACTGCAACAATGTTAAATTTTGTTGTTGTTAAAATTAAAGCTGTTGCTAGCAAGTGTGTTATGAAGACTTATGTGAGCCTAACGAATAACTACATGTTGTCGTTTTTAGAAAACTTCGCCTATACTATCAAAATTCATAAATCAATTTCCCCTAAAAATGCCCAGAACAAAATTATGCCAATAATTTTTTGTTCTTTCCAAGTAAATGCAGTGTATCTAGTAGTCGCTCATCACGCCATTTTAGGAAATAATTTTATGTGCCTGTGTGTGGCTCTCATGCGTCGACTGTGATTGGCATTTTAATTTCTACGCCAGTGCAGCTCTGCTCTCTTTTCTGGAAACTAACGGAATAACGCCAATTAAATTGACTCTCCACAAACCGTATTCCCCTTCCAGCCGCAGCCCACCTCGCCCTGCTGCAAATATAAACAAACAATCATAAAAGCGTTGCTCTTATCAATGAGTCAGAGACGGTGTAAAAGTCCCATGAGAAAGTCAAGCGCAATTTGCTTCTAGTTTTTTTTTTTTTTTTTTTATCACTCTTATCAGTTAAGTAAATTGAAAGTCGTAAGTAAATATGAGCCAGTTCCGCTAACACGCTACATTTCCTGTGAACTGCAAAATGCAAAAATAATATGCAGTTTCCAAAGAGAGAGAGAGTGAAAAGAGTCTAAGACTGCACTTGGGAGCATAATTCCCAATCATATTGTGGGAACAAACTATTGGTATCATATAAAATAAACATTTTTACTTGATAAATAAAGATGATAATATATATTATATCATCAAGACTTTTTATATGCCTTGTAGAATTAAATTATATTTGGGGTAACTTTTTAAAGCTCTGAGATGGTATAGAAAAGTAAAAGGTTGCCTCAACACTCATTGTATCTAATGGCAAAAAGCTAAGCTGGATCATATAAAATAGATTATTTATAGATACTTATGATGTCTTCAGCAAGTTTGAGTAAAACCAGACTATTTGGTACCGCAGGTGAGCTCTATTTTTAGGGACAGTGACATACATTAATAATCATAATTTTTATTATTGTTATTATTATCAAAGCTGTGTTGGAATTCAAGGAATCAATATCTCAAGTATTTTGTATATTGACAGTAGACTGCTTGGTTCTTATCAACTAATTACTGAAAGTGAATTTTTAGGCAAAAGTAATTATTTATATTGCCTTATAGCACAGAAATTTTTAACTAATCAAAAGAAAGAAGCTAGCAAAATAAAGAAAAGTTTATTTCAGGGCTACAAAAATTTATTTATTAAATATGTACCTAGTTTAGTCATAGAATAAGTCTTATATATAAATTTATTTTAAATATACTTTTGGTACTTTTACTACTTCAACTGCCATATATATATAAAACAATTTTTTTTCATTAAAGTGTTTACTTCTTGGCTATGGAAAAATATATCAGCAAATATAATATATATTGTAAGAACAAATAAATATTCACAAAAACATTTCATGACACACGATTAAACATCTGATTTTGATTGGCACTTTTACTTTTCTGCATCGTTGCACGTCAGTAGTCGCGCACTTTTGCATTTCTACCTAATAGAGTAAACACCATATATTATAAAATTTGGTTGTATGCTTCGATTTTATTTCAAATTTAAAACAAGGAGAAAGAATTTATATACTGGCTTCACTATAATTCTGTACCGACATTTTTTTCGCCGGAAAGTAACTATTTAGTAAAATGAAAAAAAAATTATTGCATTTGGATACAACTCATTTTTGCAGCTTATTTAAAAAATTACAAAATTTTGCATCTGCTCAAAACGCTTGGATTTTCTTTGGGTTATAAAGCTTTGCTAAACTATTGGGTTTCCCAAAAAGTAATTGCGGACTTTTTAAAAGAAAGTAAATGCATTTTTAATAAAACTTAGAATGAACTTTAATCAAATATATAATTTCCATTTTGTTCGATAACCTTTTGCTATCTTCCCGGCAAATTTTGTATTCCACGCTCATAGAACTTCTGGCCTTTATCTGCAAGAAACTGAACCAAGTGCGATTTTATAGCCTCATCATTGCCGAAAGTTTAACCATTTAAGGAGTTCTGCAAAGATCGAAATAAATGGAAGTCTGATGGTGCAAGGTCAGGGCTATATGGTGGATGCATCAAAACTTCCCAGCCAAGCTCTCTCAGTTTTTGCCGGGTCATCAAAGATGTGTGTGGTCTAGCGTTGTCCTGATGGAATATGACACCTTTACATTGATCAATTCTGGCCGTTTCTCGTTGATGGCTGCATTCAATTTGTCCAGTTGTTGACAGTGAACATCCGAATTAATCGTTTGGTTCCTTGGAAGCAGCTCAAAATATACCACACCCTTCCAATCCCACCAAACAGACAGCATAACCTTCTTTTGGTGGATATCAGCCTTTGAAGTGGTTTGAGCTGGTTCACCATGCTTGGACCATGATCGTTTTCGATTAACGTTATTGTAAACAATCCATTTTTCATCTCCAGTTATGATTCGCTTTAAAAACGGATCGAATTCATTGCGTTTAAGATGCATATCACAAGCGTTGATTCGGTTTGTTAAATGAATTTCTTTTAATTCATGTGGTACCCAAATATCAAGCTTTTTCACCAGTCCAAGACTTTTTATGTGATAATGAACGGTTGATTTTGGTATATTTAACTTCTCTCCTATCTCACGCTCAGTTACATGACGATCCAATTCGATTAATGCTTTGATTTGGTCATCATCAACTTCATTTGGCCGACCTGAACGTGGCTCATCTTTAAGTGAAAAATCTCCAGAACGGAATTTGCGAAACCAATTTTGACACTGTCTCTCTTTTAAGGCTTTATCACCATTCACATCACGTAACTTTTTAGCAACCTGCTCTGCGTTTTTTCCTTTACGGAAAAAATAATATAAAATATGACGGAAATGCTCTTTTGTGGACTCCATATTAAAAAGGGCGCCAAACAAACAAATGTAAACAAAATTACCCACACTTTTTTTCTAAAGCAAGCTAATAGTGACAGCTAATAAATGTCAAAAGAAAAAATACAATTAAATAGTCACAAGCTGTTAAAAAATTATAAACGCCGATTATATGAAAAATCCGCAATTACTTTTTGGGCAACCCAATACTAGCGATTTTTTCCGGAACAAATTTATAAGACACTTATTAAGTTGTGTTGGCTCTGACTTGCAGCAGATTTCAAGGCTACCCATAGATTCGGAAGTAATTAATCAATTTACTCAAATAATTTGTTTATGGTAATTTTTTTGACTCTATGGAGAAGCTTTTATATTTTTAATATAAGATCTTAAAATCATGTGCTCTGCTATAAAATTTTGATTCATTTTATTTAATTTTCTAGATTTAAGAATTTAAATCTTCCGCTTTTGAAAAAAAAATTGCCATTATTCGCACGAATTGTTTCGTCTATAGACCGTTTTGCAGCCCTGGTACGATATTAATTTGTACAATAGAACAAAAACAAAACAATTTAGAGTTTGCTCTACCTGCAGCCGGCGTGGGTTTTGCTGACCTGGGCTGGGTTATATAATATGTACTATATACTCTACCCGCCCGGGGTTGCCTAAGCAAACTGCCCATTTTATTTGTTGGTTTAGGCGGTGGCGCCCAACTTTGTCTTAGTTTCCAAAAATTTACATTACATACGTGCATTTCATTAAACTCGTTTTTGTTATAATTTTCAGGCTTGGCACAGAGTGTGCCATTTAAATTTTCTTTTTTTTTTGGGTTGGGAGGGGATCAGCCGTGACAGAGCGCGTAGGGAGTGTAACTCTGTAACTTGGAGGAGCTTGCAACTTTTTTACTTCTGCAAACTCATATGCAGAGGCATTGTGGTAGACGCCAAAGCACTCGAGAGCGCAAACTGGTGTTTTATATAAGACGAGCGCCAACAACTTTTGACCGCAATTTCTGCGGTATAATTTTTTTTATCGTTTTATTTTATTTGTATTTTTTTTTTTTTTTTTGAAGCAAATCGAGTTTTTTTAGGTATTGCCCAATAGAGTATTACAGCATGCAAGTTGCGGCTTGGTATTGTTATTATGACTGATTCAATTAGAGTTTGTTGCTGTGCTGGCAAACCGGCAAACGGCTCCGCGAACGACGCCCTGCACCATGCCGGAATACCCCCAAAAACTTCGATGCCAGCCAGACCAATTGAAATGCGCGCTACATCGCTTCAAGCACTTTGGTTTTTGTGAATTGTTTAAGGCTTGGGCCCGGTTCGTTTCGTTTAACACACCTCGATAGCGTTAATTACAACAACAGCCAACAACATAAACACCAACAACAAATACAAATGAAACACGTTAAAAGTCAACACGAACTCCTTGTTATTCAACAAACACAGCAACAACAACAACAACAACAAGAGAAACAATACTTATACACATCGTATAAAAAGAGACTCACAATTAACACAAGTTTCGGTCGGTTCGAATTTAATTGCTTGATTTTGGCTTAAACTTGTTAACCGTTTAGATCTTGAGCACTTCGCGCACACCGTTGGCCAACTTCGCTGCTGAGCAAACACTGAGCCCACTTCGAAAAGCAACGCGCACTTAATGGGCCGCTTTTATAGGCCGACGCGACGCCAGCACCGCCGCAGCAGCAGCACAGCAGCGATCTGCAGCCGCAACGATCGCGCGCTGCCCATTCAAATGCCAAAGAGCCCACGGCCCACAGTTAGCGGCAACAGCGACGTCGCGTCGGCGGATACAGCGGCAGCGCTGATAGCGTCAAAAGCATAAAGCGGTTAAAATAATAACTGATCGCTGCCGCTGTCGACGTTGACGCTGACGTTGGCGCTAACTTTGTGGTTATTAGTCGCTAATGAGCGAAGGTAGAGCCGCCACAAAGAGCGGCAGAGCGACTAAGAAAGAGAGCGAGCAAAGTGTCTGATAAAATGATAATAAGAAGTAGCAGCGAAAAGGTTAGAATACTCGCCAAAAGCTACACACACAGACACTAATCTATCGTTTGGATGTTTATTTGTTCATACAGACGTATCTGGAGAAATTATTTGGGCTATCTTCTAGATGATAGATTTGGGCTTCCAAAGAAATTCCCAAAGATAAGCTATTTTTTGTTTTGACGCGGTTTACATAGCTAAACTAACTGATTACTTGCCTTAGGCTCTCTTGGTAAGTAGAATCAAAACTATAATAATTTTAAGAAATTCAGAAGTTGGATTTCTTCCGGTAAAGTAAGATTGCTATTGAAACTTATAATGATTAGTAGTAGTAAATATATAATTTGGCTTTCTATAAGATTGTATATTTATTGTTCAGAGGCAGCTTCAAGAAGTAAAATATTTTTAGGCGCATTGATTTGGGGAGTACAATAGAAAAGCGAGGTTTGCAAAAATCATAAGCTTAAATAAACTCTTTTACTGTCAACCCAATATAATTACCGAAGAAATTCTTTTATCTATTTTGCAAAAAATAAATATTAGAAGTTTCTAAAATTATGCCACTTTTAATCACATCAAGTATACGTACTTATTACACTAGCTTACACGCAAAATAAACCTTTGTGCAAAAGTGTTTTTCAAGGTAATTTTAATCCGAACGACAAGAAAATTACAATCGTAATTTTTTCGAAATATATGTCATAACATTTTGGGTCTTCTTTGGGTGTTATTTGTCAAAATCTCGTGAGCAATTTTTATACCCTGTACCGTATGGTACCAAGGGTATATTAAGTTTGTGCAAGCCGAAAATGTATGTAACATATAGAAGGAGACGTCGGAGACACCCCAAAGTTACCTAAAATATGATCAGGGTGAATAGAGAAGTCGATATACCCATGTCCGTCTGTCCGTCCATGTGAACGCCTAGATCTCAGAGATGGTAAGAGCTAGAGTTACCAAACTTTCACATTAGATCCCATATTAATCCATAGGAGGCAAGTTTATTTTATTTTTTTGATATCGGGGATAAATTATATAGCTCCCATAGGGGTGTTTGAGACGACATCGACAAAAAAAAAGCGTTTTAGATGAATAATTCATTTGTTTATGAAGATATCGTAACCAAATTTGGTATTCAAAAGTTTTTTATAGTTCCCAATCACTGTACCAAATTTGATCAAAATCGGTGGACTATATCATATAGCTCCCATAGGACCGATCGGCCAAAATAACTTTTTTAAAGAAAAGTTCGCTATATTTCGTTTTTTAATAAAGATATCGTAACCAGATTTGGTGTTTGGAAATTTTTTAGACCACTTAAGTAATGTGCCAAATTTGAACAAAATCGGTTGACTATATCATATAGCTCCCATAGGTCCGATCTTCCAAAAAATCGATTTTTTAACAAAATTTGTTGTGTTTCGTTTGTTTGTTAAGATATTGGGACCAAATTTGACATTCGTGAGTATTTTATAGTTCCTACAGCACTGTCTAAATTTAATCCAAATCGTTTGACTAGATCATATAAAATTCGATGTGTTTTGTTTGTTTGTAAAGATTTTGGAAATAAATTTGGCATTCATATCTTTTTTAAGGTATTTAAGCACAGTGTCAAATTTTATTGAAATCGGTTGACTATATCATATAGCTCCCATAGGAGCGATCGGTCAAAAAAAAAATTTTTGCTTAAAAATTCTTCTGTTTTCCGCCATTTTTTTAATACGAACGACACGAAAATTACATTAATTTTTTTTCTTAAGCTCTGTTTTCGAGATTTTTTCGAAAAATATGTCATGACATTTTGGTTCTACTTTGGATGTTATTCGTCAGCAATTCGTGAGCATTTTTTGTTTATTGACATGAAAGGATGTTGATGGGAAGGTATTGATAAGCTCTTTACGCTCTACATGATTGTATAAAGTATTAAAGGAAACTCTGGTTATTACCGAAAAATAGTCCCTAAACTAAGCCATTGAGGCAAATTAAATTTTCGTAGTGATTGCTGATTTGGGAAGTAGATGCAAAATTATTTTAATAGCCGGTTTTGCAAAAATCTTCTAGAGCACTCTCCGTTTTTAACTTTAATTTCTGTATAGGATAGGTCATCTATTGGGTTGGTTGTTAAGCACTCATAATTCGAAACAAATCCGCTCAATTGAAGCCCATGGAATATTATTAGCGTCGCTTCGTCGTTCCATGGATGAGAGATATGTGGTTTATACATTTTCCCATTTTGTTGAAATATATGCGAAAACATTATAATTAACAAACAAACCAGCAGATGGCCCACCCAATATAGTACACAATCTACTTGCTTGACGACCAAATACACGTTTCTAAAGAAATTGGAATAATTTTATGATTAAGGATTTGGTAATTACTAAGCAATGTTTTTGTGGAGTTATAGGAAAACCTTAAATAATTTCAAAGTCGATCTTGTAAACATGAAGTTGAAGATTTTAGACGTATAAAGGTTGAGATGCTCAATATAGAATTTACCGGGTGTTTGCATTTAAAAATCTCTTTTGTACTTTCAAGTTCCTTTAAGTAAGCCATTTTTAAGCGGCTTAAATATAACTTTCGGCTTGGGCAGTAATTGAAAAATTGTTGATGTCGGCAATTTCTGTTGCAAGAGTCAAAACCCTCTTGTAGAGAACTGTATAAAAATTTTTAATATATAGCATCTATTAAATTTTTATACGTTATTAAGTATACGTACTGATAACTGGCTTACGTTCTAAGACGATGTACCATTAACTAACTATTTGTTATATGTAAAAGGTCAATAGCAAGACTTTTTGGCTTAAATTAAAACATAAAGCATTAAGTTTGAAAACTGAAATTACAGTTTTTACATCTTTCAATGAATTATATAATAAAAAAAATTGCGTACGTAAAGTCGGGCTCGGACGACTTTGGGATATCCTGTACCACTAGCTTGCAATAAATTCCGGTTCCTTCATATAAAACCAAAAACAGGAAAAATTTAAGCAACAATTTTTTTTTGACCGATCGTTCCTATGGGAGCTATATGATATAGTCAACCGATTTTGATCAAATTTGACACAGTTCTTTAATACCTTAATCTGAATGCCGAATTTAGTTCAAATATCTTTACAAACTAACGAAGCACAACGAATTTTGTGTAAAAAACGATTTCTTGAACCGATTCGTCCTATGGCAGGTATATGATATAGTCTACCGATTTTAATAAAATATGGTGCAACGTTTAAGACCTATAAAAAACTTACAACTGCTAGATTTAATTTCAATATCTTCACAAACAAACGAAACCCAACAAATTGTGTTCAAAAATAGATTTTTTGGAAGATCGGCCCTATGGGAGCTATATGATATAGTCAATCGATTTTGATCTGATATCAAAAAAATAAAATAAACTTGTTTTTTATAGAATAATATGGGATCTTAACAGGTGGGTTAGTAAGTCTTTGGCCTAACTAAGAAAAACACAATTTTCTACAGTAATTCAAATTTATCCATCAAATTAGTTCCCTTTGGCAGAGATACAAGCATTAAACCGCTTCTCTTACTTTTCAATAACGGTCTTGTTGGCCGAAGTTTCGAGGCCCCAAAATACGCTTCAGTTTCGGCGATCACCTCCTCATTAGAGCGAAATCTCCTGCCACAGACAACCTTTTTGAGCTGGGAGAAAAGGTGGTGATCGCTGAGGGCCAGATCTGGACTATACGGTGGGTGGGGAAGCAATTCGAAGCCCAATTCGCTGATTTTGTCCTCTCTGGGAAGTTTTCATTCGGTGTTGTTTTTCTTCTGGTTTGAGGAAGCGCGGCACCTATTTGAAAACAGATTTTTCATGCCCAAATGTTCGTGTATTATGGTGAAAATTGTACCTTTTGATAACTTTATGGAATCAGCTACCTCTTGCAACTTCACTTTGCGGTTGGAAAGTATCATTTGCTCGACTTTTTCGACGTTTTCTGTCGTAGCTGCCTCATTTGGACGACCAGAGCGTTCAGCATCATCGGTGTCTGTACGACCGCGTCTAAGCTCAGCGAACCAGTATTTAACACTTGATTTTGATGGTGCAGATCCTTATAACACTTTTCAAGCCATTGGTGGGCTGTGACGGTACTTTTTCTCATCAAAAAACACGAAATTGCTTTGAATCCATGATTTTTGTAAACACAAAAGTAGCGTCACTTGAACGTCTGTAACTTGGGTAATTATAAACAGATTGACTTGAAATTTTGACAGGATGCATTTGAAGGTTGGTAGTATCGAAAAATCATAAGGATAATCAACTGGAGTCGCCATCTCTATGCCAGGCCAAAGACTTTTTGACCCACCTGTTATGTGAAAGTTTGGCTAGTCTACCTCTTACCTTCAAACGGACAGACGGACATTGGTATATCGACTACTCTAGTCACCCTGATTATATTTGACGTAATTTTGGGGTGTCTACGACGACTTCTTTTATGTTACATACCCTTTGTACCTTACTGTTCAAGGTATACAAATTATTATCAAAGCAACAACCTCAATCGAAATTTTTTTTTTAGCGTGCCATTTTACTACAGAGGTGATAAGAAAGATCAAAAAGCATAAAACAATTCTTGTAATAATACCAATTTTTTTATATTTATATTTTATTTAAGAACATTATTTTTCATATTAATGTTTTTTTTTTAATTTTGCGACAAAACTGTTTAGCTAACATTTTTCACTTTTAACGAAAGGTCTTGGATGGTGTAAATAAAAAAGTTTATTGACAAACTTTTATTTTGTTTATTTTTTTTTAATTAAAATTAGTTGAAAAATGGCTTTCTTCTTTTCATTTTAATCTTAAAATTTTTAATATATATTCATTTACTTCTATAATAAAATAAACATTTTTTGTAAAAGCGTATTACAAACTTGAAGTTAAAAGTGAAAAACAAATTTTTTTCTATTAAGCCGGTTACAGCTTTAAGTTTAGAAAATTTCAATAATTCATTTTTTAATGATTTTGTTATATTTATACCCTGGTGTTAGTGTTATTAAGATTTATTTGAAATCTATTGAAAAATCTTGCTTCAAAAATAACGATTTTAAATTTAAAAATTTAGCTCTTTATTTTCTTTATTTCTTAATATTAATATAGAGCTCAGTAAAATATGAACTAGAAATGCAATCATATTTGATCCATTATGAATAGCTGCTCTACTTTATTTCTTATAATTTAATTAACTTTAAAGCTCTGCTAAAAAACTGAATTTCAAAGTAAAAAGTGAAATATGAACATTAAAAAAAATATATTAATTTTAATTAATACATATTATCCATAAAATTGGTTGCCATAGTGTCAAATTAGTGTGCTTTAAATAAATATTTAACAAAAATGGCTTTTTTAAATTAATTTTCAATTAATTAATTTGTGCAACTAACAAAGGAAGGACAAAGGAAGGACCACGAACCAAAAAGCATAAAAAAATACAATTAATACAATTTGAAACGCGGACAATGTAACACAATTTACTTAATGTAATTTATGTATGTATAATCACACTGACAGCCATCATACATGTACATACATATGTACATATGTATATATGTACATTGTAGCTGTGTATTTATCATGCTACATATATATTTATACTCTATATGCTTAAGGCTAAGGGTCTTATAGAATCGTGCAATGTTCAATTTATAACTGACGAAGCATGGCGAGCATCAACTCTGATTTCCCATTAGGCAAAGTCTACTTACATCAATCCTGCAAAATCCGCCAATCATTTTTATTCAAAATTAAAAAATTCCACAATTGAGAGTAAAAGTTTACTATGTTGTTATTTTTTTAGGGGAAAATATAAAATAATATAATATAAATTATTTTGAAACACAAAAAGTCTAGTCCTATTCGTTGAAAATATACGATTTTCTAATTCCACTGTTAGAATCTTCATTTTCAATCAAAAAAAAAATACTAACTTTCCGCACTAGTTCGTAAGATCTTAACCATTCAATTGGATCATAGGTTAGATAATTTTTAGTCCATAACTCTTAATCCACTCTATGAAAAAATTTCCCAATTTTTAGAAAACAGTCGAAACTTATTGAATTGGAAAGCATGCAGAGCGTTAAAATTTTGTCAATCTAATTAAATCGAAATATAATCTTTGCACAATCCTTTTGGTGTCTTATGCTCTTATTATAAAAGCTTTTTTAATTTCTACACTTTTTGGAACGATCTATTTCTTCTATTACGTCTTCTATCCTAAGCCATCTTGACTTGCCTCATCGAGCATCCATAACCAATCCTGTATTATGATGCATATATTTGGTCATTGATGCTTCATTGGCTTTTGTTTTCTAATAAACTTATATTTAAATTTTATTTGAACTTCCTTTTTTCCACTTGGTTATTGTAAATCCAAGTCTTTGGCAGTTGTTGATGATATTTTTTTTTCATCCACTGGGCTAGTGACACGGATTAGTTCATGTTTATCTTTTTTCCTTGTTTTATTTTTTAATATTTATTTTAGATTTTATTTATAATTTAACTAATTATTTTTTTAAGTGTCATAGGTTTTCTTTTTGTATACTCGATTTTTGGAAAAAAACGGAGTTGTGGAGATATAAAAGATGATAATGACTGCATACTCGGATGACTTAGCAATCTTTTACAGAAATACATTCATCTGCTTGGGAGCTGAGCTCGCTTGTGAAATATGGTCCTGAAACGTAGTCCACTCCCATTTCCACTCCTACTACGTTGTAAAAGAACAATGCAAGATGACATAGTGGCACTTAGAGATAAAGATACGCGATTTAGATTGATTACGAATTCAGACGTACCAATACAGAATAATCCTTCTTATCACAGGTTGTAAAAGGTAACTAAGAAATTTGAGCTTGACTGGTACAGACTGGAGATCAACATACACGTCACCAATATAAAGAACGACAAAATAGCCTCTGGATGAAAATCAAAAAGAAGATCACGCAAAAATCTACTCCAAAATTAATCAAGAATATCGGGAAGAGGTTAAGTAATCAGTCACAGATGGTTGCGCTGGGTTATCGATTCTATATAAACAGATAATTGCAATCTATGTTTTCTTAAAATTTTCAGCTCAAACGAAGCCAGATGGTCCTATCTTTGCTCGAAATTTTGAGGTTGTCAATACATTGCTTTTATTTACTATATGTCAAAATAGAGAACGCGTTGAAGACGAAGAGCGCCCTGTTCGACCATCGAGCTCAACTGACGATGCTCACATCCAAAAAGTAAAAGAATTAATGCTTGAAAACTGTCGATTAACTGTAAGAGACATTGTTGAAGAAATTGGCGTAACAAATAGATTAATTAATACCATTTTAAAGGATGTTTTGGGCCTCAAACGTGCCAATTCTCGATTGGTTCCAAAAATGCAAAATTTTCTTGAAAAACAGCATTGATTCCTCGTGATATTTTCGACAAAAATGCAATCAATATCGTTCCGCAACCACCTTATTCACCTGGTTTGGCTCCGTGTGACTTCCTGCTATTTCCAGAACTCATAAGACCACTCCGAAGAAACCGTTTTGAGTCGATTGAAGATTTCAACGTGAATCGGCATGCTTCGAGGACTGGAAAAAGCGGTAGGATAAGTGTATTACATATATCGGGAGGGGACTATTTTGAAGGGGATGAAATTGATTTGGAAGAATAAATAAAGATTTTTGGATTTAAAAAAAAATCCATAATAGTTTTTGGGCACAGTAGTATGAAATTATTGTACAGCAGAATACACTTTAAAAAATAATATTTAATATTTTCCTCTCAATATATTTTTTGCAATATATTAAGAAAAAAAGTTATGAATATGAAAGCATATCCAGCAAATTGGCTTACTAGAGGGCGCCCATTATCGATGGGACAATAAGATAGAAAGGTATTGGTGTATTCTTTACATGATTTTAAAGATGGAAGACTCGAAATATTTCCAAAAAAAAAAACTACTTCAACAATTTTTACTCAATCTGTACTATCATGCATCACTGCCAATATAAAACTTTGTCCACTAGAAATTGACGAATAACTGACAATTTGTTAGTATGTTAATATATTTTTCGAAAATAGCTCGAAAACGGTGCATAGCAAAAAAAAAGTTGTAATTTTCGTGTTTTGGGAACCAAAATTCCAAAAAAAAAGAAGGTTCAATCGATGACGCCTAAGTTTGTAAGCTAGTGTTATCGATTTAAAGTGTTTATCGATAAAGAAAATCAGTATCAACATGGGAAAACATTTTGAAAAATTTTTGATCACAAGCAATTTCTGTATCGAAAACAAAGGATGAGAAGTCTGCTATTGTATATCGGTAGTACACAGAAATTTTGAAGTGCTTGAATGATAGAAAAAAGCGATACTTTATTTAAAGAAAATGTTGTTTTATGTTTTCATGTTGAAAATGAGGCTACATTCTGAAGCAGCTGAATTACTAACTTTATTACAAATTTTTTTTTTCGAATATTTAATAATGGAAATCAACCCTTGATTTTATGGGTTATAATCCAATATTTATGAAAAGTAAATCACTGTACACTTAAAGAAACCTTTTGTGTGGTATCATTTAGATTACTCTATATATGTACAATATTTAAAAAATAAAGGAGATTCTATGAGATGACACGCCTTCTGAGGTCGTTTGGATGAAGGCGTTTTAGGCGTCTTCTCGGTCTATGACCGGCCAGGGCACATGCAAGCGAGTTCGGATGGTTCCTAATTGGATCAGCGTAACGGTCGCTAAGTTTATTCAATATATCACCCACATAGGGAATGCCTAGATCCTTGTGAAGGTTTCGATTTCGGATATACCACGGGGCATCTGCAATTTTGCGCAAAGTTTTGTTTTGTAAAATTTGGATTTTTTTAATATTTGACTTTGCAGCTGTTCCCCAGATTTGAATGCCATAAGACCAAGTAGGCATAATTAAACTCTTATATAGAATTCTTTTATTATCCAAAGATAGCTTGCTATTTCTACCAAGTAGCCACTCCATTTTGCCAAGTTTGGTTCTACATCTTGCTGTTATTATTTTAATGTGGTCCCTCCAACACAATTTTTTGTCGAGGTGAATTCCGAGATACGGGTGTGATGTTTTCATTGAAATTATCTCTCTATTTAAAGTAAGCGCAGGACATGGGTCTTTCCTTAACGAGAATAAAACGCTGGAAGATTTGTCACTATTAAGCTGGTTTCGCCCAAGTTGCTATAATGTCCAGTTGGTTCTGTAAGGTATCAGCAGCCATTTGAACGCTGGAGGAAGACGAAAGAATGGCAGTGTCGTCAGCATACGTTGCCGTTATAAGCTCAGAACTGCCCGTCGAGCTCGGCATGTCCATAGTAAAAATGGTGAATAAAAATGGAGATAGAACGCTACCTTGCAGCACTCCAGCTTTAATGGTCCGTCGTTCCGAGAGTTCACCTTCCACCATAACTTTGAAAGATCGATTGTCAAGAAATGATTTTATGATTTCAAAATGAGGAGCAGGAAGGGCAGATTTAAGTTTTTGTAGTAACCCTTCGAGCCTGTTTGACATCCAAAAATGCTGCCATGCAGTAGCGACGATTCTCGAAGGAGTCTAAGATGTGTTGCACCACTCTATGAGTTTGCTCAGGCGTGTCATGTTTCGGACGAAAGCCGAATTGATGCGCTGGAACTTGGGATGTCACGCTGGAAAATGATATAACTCTGCTTAAAAAGATTCTTTCAAAAATTTTCGCGAATACTGGTAGCAAACTAATCGGGCGATAAGATGCAATGGAGATGGGAGGCTGGCAGGGCTTTAGAATCATAACAATTTGAGCACATTTCCACTCCTTTGGGAAATATGCCAGACGCATAATTGCATTGAATATCTTGACTAGAGCCAGAATGCCCGCCATTGGAAGAGCCTTAGCTACTCTGGCGTCAATTTTATCAAGACCAGGAGCTTTTTTGAGGTTGAGTGCTTTTAATTGATCTACAATTTCGTTAGATCGCACTGGGCGTACTGGCAAGTCCAGTTGAAGCGGTGTAGATAATGCCTCCAAAGTTTCCTCGACCTCAGCAACTGAGTTCAGATTGAAGGGAGTAAAACGATCCTCCAGGTGATGTGCAAAAGCTTCAGCACGGGCTCGGCCAGAACGACACTAGAGCCCATTGGCGGTTTGAATAGGAGCGCTTTTAATGGCTGGTTTTTTTAAGTACCGTGTCAGACGCCATAGGCTGCGGCTTCCATCATCATTTGGACTTACATTAGTAAGAAGAGAATTTATCCTTCGTTGATTTAAGTTATTTAAAGCTTCTTTAAGTCTGTTAGCAACATTACGATAGAGAGCCTTGTCAGCTGGATCATGCGTTCGAAGATAATTTTTTCGCAGGCGACGCTTCATCCTCAAAAGCTGAGCTGTCTGCGCATCAAGAGAATCGCGAGGGGGGTGTTGACGGTGATCAGCGTGTGTAGGAACAGCTAGATTAGCTGCGTCAGTTATGTTCTTGCGTAGTAGTTCAACGGCATCATCATCCTCCTTGGTATTGATTTCCATTTGAAGATGAGTTTTCATATTAATATGACGTTGGAACGTCTTTATACACACAAATCTATGTAGGAGCATTCGATTTTTATCGTAGATAGCAACGTTACCAGTAAACTTGATTAATAGCGGTAAATAATCTGAATCAAGGTCTTCAAGAGATTCTATGGAAAGCTGTTGCGGATGAACACCCCGACAGATTTCGAAGTCCGCAGCGCTAGGCGTTCGAGAGACGTCACCAGGGAAGTGGGTTGGAGCGCCGGAAGCCAGAATATACATAGACGAGTTTTGCATATCAGTGCAGAGAGCAAAGATTTTTAATTCAACTGGGTGGCACATCAATATTTACACATATGAGCGTCCCGCGAAAAATATGTAATTTTGGACCATAACGCCATCCTAACCTATTAGATATAAATATAATTTTTAGAAAGATGGTGTAGGGTATTTTACCGTAGAGTCACTCTCCGACTGACTTCCCTTTTTTTTGTTCTATTTTGTAGTAATGAGTGCAGGGTATTCCGCAGTCGGGAAATGGCTGCAATTGATTTGGACTTTTATTTTTTTTTCATTTTTTCAAAGGACATCTAGAACACTGACATCGTGCGCATACAATATGGGATACGCTGGGGATGTCGTTTGTTTGACTTTTTTTTTTTTTTTTTGTTAGAAGCGTAAAAAGCTTCATAAATGCATAATGCGCAAATTGACCGATATTGAACAACAACAACAACAGAAACAATAACTAAAAAACAGTTGAGGCCTTTATTGAACAAACAAAAGAACAAGTGTTACCGTACAATGTACAAAAAAACCAAAAAAAAAAACCATAAAGACATATTTTATATTCATATAATGGCACTATAAATACGATACAAATATATAGTATATAAAATGTATACGCGGCTGTTGCCTGGAACGGATTGTTGCCAAATGCAAACCGGTTCGGCTTAGTGAACAAAATAAAAAAAAAAAATTATGCAGCGCCACTACGGCCCATTAGCCGGTTTTAAACATAAACAATAAAGCGATATAAAAAAGATATATATTTTATATTAATATTTATAAAGTGTTGTCGATTTTTTTTTAAATTTTAAATTTAGCAAAACATTTATAATGCTGCGGAACGAACCACGCCATTTCAGACGTAATCGAAACTATTGATACCGAACTGATTGTATCTCTTATTTCTTATTTATTTAAATCAGTTCAAGTCGCTGCTTTCAACGTAATTCGATGACCTTGACTTCCATTCGAAAGCAAAAGTGATGCCCCGCAGTCAGCGTCGCTGTCGCTGCCGCAGTCGCAGCCAGCGCAAACGGCGCTGCGTCTGAGTTGACGTCCATAGCAAACCAGTCTCTTGACCAGTAGCAAAAGATAATCGCAGCTTCGCCCATGGGAGGAGGCAAGAGATCCGACAACGGCTTCAAACCTGCCAAAAAAAAAAAAAGTTAAAAACTTTAAAAACAAGCTAAACCGCTAATCGTAATAATTGACGGACGTCAAGAAGTAAAAAAAAAATCAAAAATTATGCTACCAAAATTGGCAAGACACAAGGGGATTATAGATACTTACGTAGCTAGATCCTATTAGTATTCATTACAAGAATTTGTTAAGTCTTAAATCGTGTTTACACCTGGCTTGGTTCAGATCGTTGTAGACTTCCTACAACAAAGCTTAAAACTCAATGCGAAAGTTCTGACGTATAAACTGGAAATACTTAAATTGCATAACCGCTATGCACTGTGGGCCAAAATACTAATAATTATTTAAAAAAAAAAATATTGATAATATTTTCGAATGGTAAATATAAGTTTTTAATGACTATCGAGAAGATCCGTGAAATTTTTGGCTCCTTATGGGGCGCTATGCAAAATAGAATTTTACAAAATGGCTAGGTTAGGTTAGCTTAGGGCGGCAGTTGGGACCGATATCCCAACTCACTTAGGCCAAGGATAGGCCCTTTGTGATACCGCTAGTGAGCCAATTCACCACATTTCCCCACTTGATGGGTCCCCTACGAAAGTTGAGGAAGCCATCCGGCTGCCTGAATGAACCTTAAAAGGCATTTTGGACTCTGTTCAGAGAGCTGAGATAGATCGTTTAGAAAATATGATTGTAGGAACCTAAATCTTTTTCTGCCCAGTCCTGGGCAGTGACAGAAAAAGTGTTCCACCGTCTCTAGCTCCTCTTCATCGCCACAGCTTCTACAGAAGTCGTGGTGGGGAGCATTCAAACGGGATGCGTGGTTTCCTACCAACCAGTGTCCCGTAATGGCACGAATGACAGATGAGCACTGGGCTCTATTCAGACAGCAAAGTTTTTTGGTTCTTTTACTGCAGTATGTCGGCCAGGTTTGCCGCGAGATTCTACACGTGTTCGATGTCCGATTCCACGTTTTATTTGCACAGAGAACGAAAAAGTTTCGAATTCTCAGTTTACAGCTGGCCATGGGTATACCCAGGCCCTCCTTATCTTGAAGGAGGATGCTGGTAGTTCCTTTCCTAGCCAGTTCATCCGCAATGCAATTTCCCTCAAAGTCCCTGTGTCATGGAACCCATATCAGGTGAATTGAAAGCTGCTCAGCCATCTCCCCTAGAGACAAGCGGCAATCATTCACTGACTTCATACACGAATTCATCGAGACTAGAGACTTAATAGCCGCTTGGCTGTCCGAATATATACAGATATTTTTATCTTGGACTTGTAGGTTATTTATTGTTGTTAAAGGCTCCCGGATTGCTGTGACCTCTGCCTGAAAGATACTGCAGTGGTCCGGGAGCCTAAAAGCAATTCTAGTGTCGAAATCCTCGACGTAGGCCCCTCCCCCTACACGGTCGTCTAGCTTGGAACCGTCGGTGTATACCTTTATCGAGCCTGCTATTCCACCCCGCTCTGGTTGGAATATAGGCTCTGAAGTTGGTTGTAAAATGTTCCTGCGGTATGCAGTAGTCTGTACTTTCGGGAGTAAGTGGGTTCCCTTTAAGAATCTTTGCATGACCAAAATCTTGATCATTCCATTTATTCACCTCTCTCATGCGTAAAGCTGATAGAATGGCTTGTTGTTTCCATACCTTGTTCAGTGGTAGGAGGTTTAAAATAGCATCTAAGGCTTCATTTGGTGTAGAGCGTAGAGCACCACTAATTGTAAGTTCGGCTGTTCGCTGAACCTTACTTAACTTTTCAAGGTTAGTCCCCTTATCTAAAGTACAAAATGGCTAAGAAACCAAAAAAAATAATAATAGTGTTCTGATAAAACGAGAAGAGAAATGAGATTTTCCGCTTAGCTTAGATAGACTGCTTGGCCTAGATCTAGATCCTCCGTGTGTTCCATTTGAATTTCTAGGTGAGGCTGAGAATGGTGCAGTTTATTTTGATAGATGGGGATTGAACTCCCTGGTAAAGCATTTTGAGCATTCGATAAGAAGAAACAGCATAGGCAATCGAAGAATTTCTTTCACAGGTAGAAATGGTGGATAGTCCCATAGTAGTAGTTGGCTGCTCTTAATAACTTTAACTCTGTCATTTACGCAGCAGGGATTTAAGTGGGGAATGTGCATGCTGTTAATCATAAGGTGTCTGGTGTAATGCATCCTTACTGCTCATTACAGAACTAAAAAAACTTGGAAACTTGAAATACAAATCTTTCTTTTATTTTAACAGGTCCACTTGTGGCTATTATATTTTACGCTTTAACTTATTCAATGCTCCATGGTTGTTATAAACCGGCTACAAGTATCCAAGTACTCGTAGTCGCAATTTCCACTCCCTTTGAATTGAGAAGCGTGGTAGCAGTGGTAACCAGAAGTTTGTGCAATCTGGTTGACCTTGCATTGGAATGGCTCAGCTTGCCGTAAGACCTTTTACTTGCGTAAATGCAGTCCCAATGCTGAGGTCAATCACTGCCAGCTCCTCGACCCGCTGCATTAATTATGGCACTCGCTAAGAGAGCTTGAATTGATTGGGTTAATTGCCGACTGCTTGAAGCCAAGCCACAGTTGTAGCCCAACTTGAACCAGACATAAGTTAGCCATGCTGAGGCGTGTCAGATTTGGAGCAGCTGGAATAGTTTCAACCCAAGAGACACGTCAGCCTTAGCCACCGACATGGCCAGAAACAAAGCAAACAAGTTTCTTTTAGTGCGCCGACTGCGGGCGGCGAGGTCTGGAACTGAGGCTCTACCGGTCTGTGAGCGGGAAGTGCAGCGCTTATCATGGGTGTGATAAGTGCTCGATGGACGGGCTTGTTTGCCAATATTTGCTCATAATATTTCCTGCCAATAAAAACTGAACACATACTAAATAAGAAACGAGCTGATGAAAGATATCGCTACGAAATTGCAATTTATCGAAGTTGAAATTGCGTAAACTATTATTAGATATTGTTTACGTAGTTAAGGGTGTTTTCGATTTTTTAATGGTTAAACCAATTTGAGTTTATTTCATTTAAAATATAGATCGTAGAAATAACATAAGATACATTATCTGTGCAACTCTTTCAACTCTTTAAGTGTATTAAATTTTTTAACTCGCACAATTCAAACAATTTTTAATAAATTTTCAACTAAAACATAAAAGCCAAAACTTTTGTTTTTCCGAAAATTTTCTCATGAAGCTTCATCAAACACTGTACATAATAAATGAAATAGCTTCACATCCTTGCTGACAACGCCACTCAACTCCTACATTCGATTTCCCACGACATTCAAAGTTTAAAACACTGAGCTGTCAGTCAGATGAATCAGTCAGTGATTTGGGCAGGGAATTTTTAAATTAAACCAGGAAGACACGACTAGGTCAAAAATCCGATAGTGAATTATCAAATACACTGTACTCAAGATTTGTTATGTACTCATATAGGTAAAATTCTCATGTCACAATGTTAGTATCATAATAGTGTCAGATAAACTAATATTTTGTAGTTAAATGTTTTTGTCATATATAAAAGAAACTTATATATCACGTGTTACGGGTGTTCTCATGAACGCGTCGATGAATTTTGAATCTGATTTTTGCGTGTGTTAGAGGTTGTCCATACGAACGTTTTTTGGAAGAAATCATAAAGCCCAGGAAGGCTAAGATAGCAATGAACGTGAAAGAATTCAGTTAAGACAGACCCATGAAGCGCGACATTCGACTAATAATAGTCCAAGTTTGAATCGAGTTCAATCTAAAAATCTTTTATTTTTCCAGATAAGCTAACTAGAGAATTTTCCGATGTTTATTCACTTTAAGAGTATTCAAAAAGTTTGGGCACTAGTAATAGCTCAATACAATATCTTAAATGTGATTTTGCCTTTATTATTGAACAAGTTTTCAAAAATAATAGTCAATTAGATCTGGGGTAACTCGATTTTAAGTAAGGAAATCTGATTAGACAAAAAATTTAGAAGGGGCAAAATATTGCCTATTAGAAAAAACAATCAATCTTTGCACCGGTAAAACATTATAATAGAACAAGCCAAATCTTTAGACTTATCGAAATCTTCCAAGTGCGACGCTCGATTTGTTTGTTCTTCAGAATACAAAGTGTCTCAACTGGTCCAGAATTTTCACATTTTTTAAAACTTTTTCAAGAAGTAGCTTCTTTTGTAAGCTTTATTTAGCAGCTCCGGAGAATGTTCTCTTCGAAACAAAATTACAATATATCTTAAAAAAACTTCTATATAAAGTATGAAAGCATAGAAAATAGTAAACCTCGACTCTAAAGAGTATGCTAGCTTCGTTACTGTTGTATTTATTGTTATTTTTGGAAGCCTTCATCTTCCTCCTATATGTATCCATAGCCAATCCAATTATTGACAACAAGAAATAAATAAAAAAAAACCTATCATAAAACTTGAGTTATTAAGCAAAGGCCAAAAAAAAAAAGTTTAAATAAATAAAGTATAAATCAAATTTTATAAATGGCGACAGAAGTATGATAAATTCTTATTGCAGATGGTGAATGGGTCTTAATTTAAAACGCTGTCAAATTCTAGCAGCAGCTTTGGATTAAGTTCGTTGATCTGGGAATCGATAATGTTACGATAATAGGATTAATTCAAGTCTTGGCTGCCATTGAAAATTTGCTTAATGGAGCGTTATCCGGGGCATCTGCTATGCGCGAGTCAGTTTTTGTGGCTTCGAAGAAGGTTAAAGACGCACACACACACATATACACACTCTTTGATATATACATATGTGCTTAAATGTGTAAACGTGTGTGTGTGTGTATTGCCCCGCAAGTTTATATAAAATTCAACAGTTACACTACAAAAGGAGCAAACTTAGTACAAATTCACTGCGGCGATTAATTAAATTTATGCTACGTCAGAAACCCCAAAACGTGGGGGTGGCGGTGAGGACGAAGGTGACGTTGCGACGAAAGGACGATGACGAAGCCAGCCGGAAGCGGCAACAACACGGCAGTTGGCGTTGGCCGTGGTAACAAGCAGTGCAGCAGCCGCAGCAGAAACGGAAACAAAAACAACACTTGGCCATGGGTAGCCGACTTTTGTATACACTGCATACATCAAAATATAGGTTGGCAACGATTATTATATTTTTTGCGTAAAATTTGAATACACTGATTATAAGATCCTGATAGTGATTAAGTAATGTATCAATGGATCACTTTAATTTCAAAAGAGCTATAAAAATTCAAATAGTTTAATGTATCGATATCCATTACCATTTCCATCTGCAGAGTTTTGCCTTTTTTTAAAATGAAAAAGTTTGGATACAAACGGTAGATTATAATTATATCTTCATTTTTGCCGGTAAACCTTCCACCCTACACATCTTGATTGTTGAAAAATCCATCCACATATTTTAAAAAGTTCTTTCCCACTTACTTTCTGACGACATTGAAATCATTAAAAATTTTCAGAAGGTATTACATTATATTATTATAATTTTTCTCCAAAGCAACAAGTTTTGTAATTTTAAGCAAATTACTTCGGAAATGACTCTAAGCTTTCCAACAACTGAACCTTGTTGACCGGTGTTATAGGCCACTGTCGCTAGTACTTTAGTTCTAACAAATATTATTGTATAACATATTTAAATAAATTGTGTTTTTGCTTTTTGACAAAAAAAAAAATAGTTAAAACAAATTATAATTCGTTTTTTTTTTAAACTATATTGTCAAAGGAACTCTCCAAATATCTTCTCTTTTTTAAATAAAACATAAAACAAAAATTAAACGTGCTTATATTTTTTATAAAATTTTTAAAAAATATCAAACAGCATTTTTTTGTATCGCATTTTATCATTCCATCTGTATACATTTTTTTCATAATTTTATAAAATACATTTTTTTCTCCATACGCAGCATGCTAAATTTCACACGGAATGACGAAACTTCACATAAAAAAAGGACAATTTTTTATTTATATGAAGAAAAATTCACATAAATTTTTTTTTATGTAAAGTTTTGTCATTCCGTGCGAAATTCTTGAAAGCAGGGTCCTAAGACGTAAAAAGCTATAATACTTTTTATAGATTGTATTTAATAAAACGCATAAATTGTTTATTAAAAAAAAAATATTTAATATTTTATAGATAAGGTAAGAAGCTAACAGTGGCAAAATTCGATTTTTTAAATATTTGTTCAATACCTTGCGAGGTTTCAGACAAGGCGACCCCTTCGTTATGGAGAGCGTTCTGCGGAAGGCCGGCGTACATCGCACTGGCACTATCTTCTACAAGAGTGTCCAGCTCCTTGCGTACGCCGACGACATCGACATCATTGGGCGTACCAAGCGAGATGTCACCGCGGCCTTAGTAGTCAGCGGCCGTCGGCGGAGCGGACGACCGTGTCTGCGTTGGAAAGACCAAGTGGAAGGGGCCCTGTCATCGCTCGGTGTGACCAACAGGAGAAGGCGCGCGCAATGCAGAGGCGCCTGGAGAGACGTTTTAAGGCAGGCCGTAACCCGGTAATCGGGTTGTTATGGCCACATAAGAAAGAAGAAGATGTGTTAGGCTTCTTCGAGAAGTATAGACTCCTGTAAATACTGAATTAACGTGTTCCCTATCATTGCAAGCAGATTTTCTAAAAGCATGTACTGGATACGGCTGTGAAGTCGCAGAGCTTTTTATATGAAATTATATAGAAAAAGGTACTCTGCCGATTTGCCAATAATTTGATCTTGCTTCGTGACTTTAATCTGAGTACTGTGGACAACCGGACTTGCTAATTCCCCAGAAATGAGAAAATAATTCATATTTTGTTAATTTTTTACCAAAGAGAATTTCATAAATTTCAATACATGAGGGTGGAGAAATGAAATTCGGAGACGATGTTCTGCGTGCAGAGGCGTACAAGAGCAGCCATAATAAATTTCGTCGAGATAAAATTGTCCAATTATTGTACTATAAAAATCGCATGTAACAATAAAAAGAGGAAGTTTGTATATCTTTTCATTGTGCCAGAAATAAATCCCAAATTGCGCTTACTTTTCGTCCAAATTTGAAAGAACTTCCGCTAAAAAATCAGCCTTAACGTGGACTTATACTCTTTTTCTTCTACTACAAACAACATCTTCGTTTCCCGAAACTAATAGACTCCTTATGCACGCAAAAGAGGTTATCTGAAAAACAGAAAACCCCCAAAAAGACGAAAACCAGGGGAAAAAAAAAGAAACGAGTAAAATACAAAGCATGAAAATATTTCACATAATTCGTTTGCTTGCTCGACGTTGCTTGAATTCACTGCAGCTCGAGCTGGTGCTAGGTTTTTGGCCCGGGGTGTGGGCATAAGCCAGGATGGCCAAGCGTATAGAGCGTGGAGCGTAGTACGGTGGCCCAAAAAGCCCGGACTGTATCCAAACAAAGCGAGGGTTGAGGGTTGTGTGTGGGGCAGGCAGAGTCAACCCAACTTGCTGCTTGTGGCGGCACCAATTATGGCAGTAAAATTTATTATTTTTTATTGTTGCTATAAAGAAAATCGAGTGTTTATGGCGTGGAAGAGTGTGTGTTAGCCTTTATGAGAGGACATTCACAAACTGCAATACAGCTCTTGTTCTGGGTTTTGTTTGAATTTCTGGTTTATATTTTTTGTTAGTATTTTTTTTTTTTTTTTTGTTAGTACTTGGGTCAGTTGTTTTCGGTGTCACTTAGTTTATAAACTATTTATGCCTTCCACTGCAGTAAATTCTCGTTTTGGCATTTGGGCTTTTGTTGTTGTTGTCATAAATTTGAACCTGCTAGTCAAACAATAAAGCAAAATCATCATCTATTAAAGTTTAATATATATAAAAATCACGCATAACAAAATATTGGTACAGCCAAAAATAAAGTAATTGAAAGTTTGAACAAAAAACCAACGAATAAAACCCGTCAGCTCGAACAAACAAACCGCCCCGGGTCCAGGCTGGCCGAAAAACTTTTGACTCAAACTTAGAGCGTCTTCAGGCAAAAGATGGCCGGGCTGCCTCCTTACACCACTTTTGATTTATTTCAGCATCCGGAGCACTTTGTCGTTTTGTGGCCGGCCTTGCACAATTGCAAAATGAAATTATAAACTAATTTTTGATTTTCCACAAAAATTGGATTGTTGGGCAGGGCAAACAACAGGAAGTGATGCAGCAACAACCAAAATAAATGTGTGTGTTCATTTAAATTAAAATTCCGAAAATTACCAAACAGGAAATTCGCTCAAGGGCGTGGTAGGACCGCCCTCGTTAGAAAGCAGCATCCTATGAAAATTCCTGAGAGCCTTTAATAGTTTTGTGTGTGCATTAAAATACGCGTTAAATTATTATAATAGCAATATGTGTGTTTTTCAGGGTTCATATAGCTTACGCATTTTGCAAACGCACTATTAAGGCCAGCCCCGAAAGTGAGCAATCTTACGAGGTCAGTCTGAGAGCTTATCGGCTCAGCGAAGTGGAAAGAGTTGATGGCAACAAAAATGAAAATCCAGCAATTTGTTAAGTTTTATATATCTTACATCTATCTATCTTTTTCTATCTATATATACAGTACCCTGCAAAAGTTTGGGGTCATTTGTGTACTAACTTCTTAAAATCCAAAGAAACAGCTGGGTCACTCAAAATCATGGAATGGCCACCCCAGTCGCCGGACGCGAATCCCATTGAGCTGTTGTGGGTTGAACTGGATAGAGAGGTGCGAAAACTACGTCCAACTAGCGCGAATCACCTGTGGGAGTGTCTGAAGAGGGCTTGGGAACAAATACAAGTTCAAACGCTTCAAAAATTAGTCGAACGAATGCCGAGAGTCTGTGCAGTCATCATCAAATCTAAAGGAAACCATATTGATGAAAACCACCTGATTTGATGTTTTTCATTCTTCTTTTTTTTTTTGAAGAAAAATCGCAATTTTTGGCGAATATTATTTGTAGTTCATTTATATATAATGTTTTTTCAATGTATCATTTAAAATAAAACGGTCCAAGACCGACAAATAAGGCGACAAATACAAAAAACATGCAATTTTTCAACTGACCCCAAAACTTTTGCAGGGTACTGTATGTAGAAAAGAAACTTATATTTTACGTGTTACGAAGGTTCTCATGAACGCATCGATAAATTTCAAATCTGATTTTTGTGTCTGTTCGAGGTTGTCAATACGGAGGTTTTAAGCCTGTATATTGGTTCGTGAGATATACGCATTTTTGTGAAAATCGGTTTTTGAGTGTCTATTGGCCTATTTACGGAAAATTCAATTAAAAATAAATATTATCAATAATTATGTTTAAAAGTTATTTATTCAGGTAATACTTTTTACATAGTAAGTGCATATATGGAACATCCTAATTATTCAATATAGCCGCCTTCAGCCACAACTACCCGCTCAAGCCTGGACCGAAATCGAGAACAGGCCCGCTTCACCTCCATTTTGTTCATGTTGGTCATCACATCCATGATTTTGGCCTTCAGGGCGTCCTTTGTGTTGTGAGATGTCTTGTTCACCTTTCCTTCTACTACTACTACTACTACGCCCCACACGTAGTAGTCGAGAGGATTGCAGTCTGGGCTGGACGGTGTCCACAAATCTGGGGACCAGTGGTGATGCATATTCTCGTACAGCCAAGCCTGAGTCTTTCTGGACTTGTGAGCTGGTGCAGAGTCCTGCTGAAACACGTATTCTCTTCCAGCGGTCACTCGGTCTATCCAAGGCTTCACAACTGATCTCAGTACTTCGATATATCCTTCGGCGTTCAACCGAAGCCCTTGCTCAAAAAAGTGGGGTGGCATGATGTCCCCATCACTGCTTACGACACCCAAAACCATGACTGAAGCAGGAAATTTCGTGTGCATGACAGTTGGCACTTGTTCAGGATCTTAAACTTGTGTTTTTTTATATCCAAACCATTGAATTATCTCCTTCGGTGTTTTCCCGGCGCGTAGTGACTCCAGTATCGCTGCCCTGCGGTCCTGTTCTCGGCTCATCGTTGCGCGTTATCAATCAAGTCTACTCTGTAACTGAAAAGGAACACCTAAACATGAAATGCAACGCTATCTTTGCAGATTTGTGCTAAGCTGTAATAAAGGAGACCCGCACGAATATATTCCGGAGTTACCTCGACGACCCTGTACAAAAACTGTTATTGTTGTTAATCAATGTTCGAGGTCCATCATCGTTTCAATCATTGAGAACAGTGAATTGCGTATTGTGTTCAACGTATCGAGAGTCATGTCAAAAATTGAATTTGTTGGAAAATGATTTGCGCTGGGATTAAACTTTAGCAGATGCTGCTATTACTGTTCTATTTGCAATTATTTTGGCAACAACTGAATTGTGGATAAAATATCAAGATTATTTATCAGAAGATATTTTGTTTCGAGTACGTCAAGCAAAGCGTAATCCAGTGATGGAACTCACGCCGGAGGTTAACAATGAAGCTTTAATTCATATTGAAGATCTATGCTTGGCGATGGCTTATAAACCATTGGGACAATTAGGAATGCCGTCTCCTAATCGATCAATGCATGATTTATTTCAACTGGAAGAAATGCAACGAATCAAATTAATTATCAATCTAATGAACGTGAAAGAATTCGGTTAAGACAGTAATAATGGCGCAAGTTTGAATAGAGCTGCAAACTAATCTAAAAATCTTATATTTTTTCAGATAAGCTAACTAGAGAATCTTACGATGTTTATTGACTTAAAGAGTATTCAAAAAGTTTGTGCTGGACAACGTCTGCCAAGCTCACTAGTAAAGTATAAACAGTCAAGCTTCCCAAGAAAGACAAGTGTTTTGCAGAAAACGAAATCTTCTCAAAAATATCTGTTCTCATTCAGCATGAAAAATCATGCTTGGAAGAAGATAATACTCACTGAGTTTTACGCCAACTACAATTGTTTTGGGATGGTCTGAATAACAGTTGACACCGGACCGGACAAAAAAAAAAAACACTCCAATGAAAAATGTAAAACGGATTCTAACATTTTTAAAAAAGGATAAAAAAGGACTATCCAAGTCATCTAGAAAGTATGATGAGAAGGATTGACAGGTTCGTATTTTTGTTCCACCTAGTCTATGACTGATTGCCTTCCTGGTAGCGTGAAGCATTTCTGTTTGTAGCACCGGATTACAGTATAGAAACATCCATTAGGCTACCTGGTTGCCCTTTTAAAGAGCAGGACGTATTTGAACGCATCGAAAATAGTTCCAATGCGCTGATAATCGCGTTAAACTCTGAAATTTTGGGAGTTTGACTCATAACCGTTTCACAAGAGTCATTTTGAGCTGTTTAGAATTTAAAAGCCTAAGAAGCAGGTCAAGGATAAGTCGCTAGTCTTACTCCTCTTCCTAAAACTCCTATGTTCTCAAATTATTATTGAGGTTTAATATTTTCATTTATACAGGGTGCCCCAGAGAAACTTACTTATTTGAAAAAACTCCCGCGCGGTGTGTTGGGCGGGTAGAGGGGCGAGAGAGGGCACATCTGGAGGGGAAAGTTCACAAGGTTGTTTCTCCCACCACCCTCCCTTCGGTCAGTTGCCATCATGCTCTGCCCTAGAGAGCAGCGGGCCTTCGCAGTCGAGAGCTTCTTTTCTAACGGTCGCTCACTTGTTGCTACGCAACGTGCCTTCCGCGCTCGCTTTGAAATTCCTCCTCACAGACTCGTTCCTGGCCGTAATTCGATTCTGTCGTGGGTTAACTCATTTCGGGAGTGTGTGTCGCAAAACCCAGAAATGGACTTCAACGGACCATCAGAACTCCGGAAAATGTCGAAAGAGTGAGGCAGTCAGTTGTGCGTTCTCCCCGGCGTTCGGCTCGCAAACACGCAGCTGCTGTGGGAATTTCTGAAACCACTGTTCGACGAATTCTCCATGAAGACCTTCACTTTCATCCCTATAAATTGGCTGTTGTGCAAGAATTAACTGAACGCGATTTAGTTGCCCGTCAAAATGCCTGTGAAATGCTGGTTGACAACCTGTCTGAAGACGCGGTCGTTTTTTTCAGTGACGAGGCTCACTTCCACATTTCCGGCTGCGTCAACAAGCAAAACAGGCGATATTGGTGTGGTGTAAGTCCACGTGAGCTTCACCAGAAGCCACTTAACTGTGAGCGAGTTCCTGTCTGGTGTGCGATGTCGGTATTGGGAATAATTGGTCCTTATTTTTTGAAGAAAACGAACGCGCAGTTACCGTGAATGGAGCTCGTTACAGGAACATGATCGAGGAATTTTTTCTTCCAAGACTCGAAGAAATGGACGTTAGGAACGTGTGGTTTCAGCAATATGGAGCCACAGCACACACAACACGAGACTCAATGAATTTGTTGCGACAACATTTCCCCGACCGCCTCATCTCTCTCAGAGGCGATCTCCAATGGTCGGCACGCTCTCCAGATTTGACGCCATGCGATTTGTTTTTATGGGGTTATTTGAAATCTCTGGTTTATGTCGATCGACCACGGACCATAGCACACCTTAAGAACAACAATCGCGACGCCATTGCCAACATACCGATTGATATGCTGCAAAGAGTGGATACGAATTTCAAAAATTCGACTTCATCAGTGTATGCGCAATGGGGGTCGCCATTTATCCGATGTCATTTTCAAGACTGCATGAAAAAAAATTGGGATATTGTATTCTTAAATAAAAAAAAAATTAAAACAATAATTAAAGTACATACTTTTGTTTTTATATTTTATTATTATTAACTTCACCAAACACATTTTTGAAATGATTCCATGATAACATCTATAATGGGCATGCTCGATAATGACAAAAAAAAAAAAGTATTGAGTATTTCAAAACACTCTATACTGATTCGAGTCGATTATTAAAAAAATAATCGATAACGAAGGTTTTGAGTGTTTAATAACCAAAATTTTCTAATGTTCTTAATAAATTGAGATAGGGGTAATAAAATGAAACTAAGAAAGATATAAACTTTGAAACAGCATTCAAAACACTTATAACCATTACGCCTCTCACAACCAAACAAAAAATGCCATTCACTTGAAATTTGGTACAGATGTTCGGGTAGATTACCAACACAACAAAACAAACAAAATCGATAATCGAAAATAAGTTGCCCGCGAAATTTGAAACCTTGACCTTACTTTTTGAACGCACCTCGTATTTAAATGATTTATCGCATAGTTTATTGCAGCATACTCGATTGTAAGATATCGTGTCATCTATCTGAAAGGCAGTTTCCGAAAACCTCTGATCGAAATCTTGTTAAAGGATATTTTCATTTCTCTCACTTGTCGAACATTTTGGCCGGACCGTTGCCAACTTTTCTTAGAGTAGCAACTTATATAGGCTGCTCGAAGCGTGAACTTTCTTTACCAGAAATGTTTATTCGTCCGCTCTTTTATTCAGGAATAAATTTAAACAGTTAAGATTAATGAAATTTTTTCTGAAAGAATTTATATCAACAAAAAGTAGGCACTGATCAGTTGATAAAAACCCAAATTCTTGGCCAGGTCAAATATTTATCAGACTGCCCTCGTTCATGCGCGTGCATCAAATTGCAAACAGATTTCCGATTCAGTGGCTCAATGTGCCTCTCTCTATATAATTACTAATTGCATTTGCTTAAAATTATTATTTTTAACATGATTTTCAGTTTTGAAACTCGCACTAATTTATGGAACTTGAAATTGCTGAAGCAAACATACCACAGAAGAGCAAAACAGTTTTAGAATTAAAAAAAAAAATAAGGTTTAGTTTAGCTTTTTTTTTATGTTAATAATAATAATTTTTCTTTTTAATTTCCAAAACTATCATACAAACAATATATTGTATTAGATTTTAAAGAATTTTATCTAAAGACTTTGCCACAATTTGTTGTTTGTTTAATTTAATTTAGCAACTGGTAAGCCAGCAACTCCAGACTTAAATTAAACAATTTAAAATAATAATTAAAAAATTTAATAGACAACTTTAAATAATCTGAAACTTTACTTCTTTTTTAATGATACAAATAAATTACCGAAATGAAATGTGACACATGCGACAACAAATTTTAACTTCGGGCTTAACTAATTAAAATAAAACAATTTTAAAAATAAATAAATTTAATGAGTAAATTGTGCTGTCATCCACACTCGAGTATCGGACAAAGATTCTCAAAATTGCCAATTAAAACCAATTGCCAGACTCGGATTCAGTGACCACTTTTCCCAAAATTTTTAGTTTGAATCCAGGTTTTTCCTCTGTTATCTATTGTTGTTGGTTTTTATGAGGGATATGATAACGCACAAATTGGTTATTTTTAGCACCTAAAGGATATGTATAAAACACATCACATTTTGCCAATAAGTGTTAATTTGTTGTGGGGAAAAAAAAAATCGGTTTCGAACCACACGAAAAGCGCGGTTTGCTTAAATTTCGAGCACGAAACATTCAAGAACAAAAAATAAAATGTCCCGAATGTTTGATCATTCATTATGACAGTAACGTTTCCCAACTTTGTTCTCAATTAATGAACATCCAGAAAAAGCGATAAGGAAACGATTACACTTTCAAGGAAAAATTAAATTAAAAGGATTACAGGGTCGAAGTGTACTCGAACACCTTAAAGTAAATAAAGTTTTCGTTTATCGCACCATAACTCGTGTCAATGATACTGGTAGCATCGCAAAACGTCATGGAGGTGGTCATCAAAAGACTGCAACGTCACGTGAGATGGTTCAAAAAGTGAAGAAGCGACTTAAGCGAAATCCCCGACGAAGTGCCAATCAAATGGCGAAAGAACTGAAAATATCTGACCGAAGCATCCGTCGCATACTGAAAAATGATCTCAAGGTCAAGCCTTACAAGATCCAAAAGGCACATGATCTCACACCGAAGCAGCAACAAATCAGACTTGAGAGACCGAAGGAGTTGCTTCGCTTGGCCAAAAGCGGTCAATTGCCGAACATTGTGTTTCCTGACGAGAAAATTTTTACAATTGAGCAATTCGTAAACTCTCAAAACGATAGGGTTTACTTGAGGGACCGTTCATACGAGAATTTGAGTCATCGATTGGCCAACAGGAGGCAGCACCCGCCACAGATAATGGTTTGGGCTGCTGTAACCGCAGATGGGCGCTCTCCAATCGTTTTCATCGAGCCTGGCGTCAAGGTTAATGCGCAATATTATCGGGAAAGTATTCTGGAGGTTGCTTTGAAGCCGTGGGCAGACAAACATTTCGGTGGCAGACCATGGACGTTTCAACAGGACTCGGCACTGTCTCACAAAGCTCGAGTGAACCAAGAATGGCTGAAAAACTCCGAACTTCATAACGTCCACACAATGGCTCTCGAATTCACCAGACGCGAATCCGATGGATTATTCTCTTTGGGCCATTTTGGAGAGCAAGGTCCGAACTAAAAGATACAACAGTCTCGAGGCGCTGAAAAAAGCCATTGTCCACGAGTGGGCCAAAATATCTGCAAGTCACATTCGGGCAGCTTGCGATTCATTTTTGGACCGTCTCAAGGCCATAGTGAAGGCAAAAGGTGGCCATATTGAGCGAAAGTAAATTGTTTCTAAATTTCGTATTATTTTTACACATTTTGTACCTTGAATTGAGTAAAGGTAATTTTCCAAAATGAATTTATGGCCTTTTTAATACACTTCGAGTGCCGGACCCTGTATATTGAAAAAATGTAATATCCTGGTTTCCCGTAACAGAATATGGGATCTAACCAAACGGACAGCCGGCTTGGACAGGCGGATAGACAGACATATCTAGATCAGTTTCTTTTTATCGTTCTGACAATATTGAAGGTAATATTGGGGGCTCTCCAGGCTTTACGGCAATTGTTCACGATAATGCCGCTCATGTAACCGTTTATTTTGCGAATAATTTGAGCGCAAACTATTTTCGAATGTGGCTTGGATTTTCTGTTGTATTTTGTATGTATCCTTAAAATCAATAACAACTATGTGGAAAGTTTGGTCAAAAAGTTCGATCTTGTGACGTAAATTTTTACTCTCGCAGAGAAAAAATAGTTGCATACTTTAGGGGGCCTCTTATTTATAATAGCTTTTATAAGCAATAATACGAAGTATTCTGCGTTGAAGAAGGCTATGAAAAGTGAGATAAGGAAGATAAACCAAATGAAAAGAGCAAAGATGACTCTTTGGTTTCTTTTTGTCTTTCTTCTTTTATTGAAAGTGCAAACAGTGCAATTGATCTACGTTTGTTTTTGCTCTTTTTTATGTACAGTGAGTGTAATAAATGCGTGAGTCGTGAGTCGTGAGTGTGTAAATAAGGAGATGCGTAAAAAGATATATAAGAGACAATTGTATATATATAGATGGTCATAAATGTAAACAGCACGGCTATCGAGAGCAAATATAAACAGTAAAAGAGTTTCTCTTGCTTTTGAGTTTCGGTTTGTTGTGGTGTATTTTATTAAGTGTGCAAAGAGAGCGCTTTTTATATTTTTTTTTTTTGCAAATTGAGCAAAGGAGCGTGAAAATATAAATTCTTCTTCTTCTTATGTGGCCATAACAACCCGATTACCGGGTTACGGCCTGCCTTGAAACGTCTCTCCAGGCGCCTCTGCATTGCGCGCGCCTTCTCCAGTTGGTCACACCGAGCGAAGACAGGGCCCCTTCCACTTGGTCTTTCCAACGCAGACACGGTCGTCCTCTCCTCCGACGGCCGCTGACTACCGCATCGAACACACGTTTAGCTGGAGCATCCTCGTCCATCCTAACGACATGTCCGAGCCAGCGAAGCCGCTGGATGTTGATGCGCTGAGCAACGTCCATGTCGTTGAAGAGCTCATACAGCTCCTGGTTGGTGCGGATGCGGTAGTCATCGCCAACTCTGAATAGGAGTGAAAGTATAAATATGCATTTATTATAAAAATAAGAAGTAGAATAAGTGAAAATCCTTTTTTCAAACAGTTGACATGGCATTTAATCTGCCGGATGCTTTCACTGGTCGCCATCATTATTTTGACATATTATTATAATTATTAAAGACATATTCATAATTTAAACGAATTATAATCGTAGTCATTCACAAAGGTTGTTAACAAAAGATTTCCAATGCTCTCCGCTGGCCAATTTCAATCTCACTTGGGGTTTATTCACAAAATTCCCAAAGGCGCACATTGCTAATGGTGGCTATATGGGCCACCATATACGTTATACGCTTCTAAGACATCGATTGACAAATGTTTGGAGCTTCTTGACGAATGATACTGGTAAACCATGTCTCACAACCATATAGCAACACCGACATTGATGCATGCGTTGAAGACTCGTATTTTGGTTTTTCGCCGGATATTCGGATCTCGCCAGAATCAGTTTAATTGTCCAAAGGCGGCTCTGGCTTTACGAATTCTGCAGTCTACATCGTCCAATGCTCCTCCGGATGATGTAATTTGTCTTCCAAGATTCTCGAATTTGTCAACGTTTTCAATGTGCAAGTTGTCGATACTAAAGGCGCTTGTATTAGTGGGTTAACCTTTAAAGTGTTGATTTTAAGACTAATTTTTTAAGCTTCTGAGGCAAGTTTATCTATCTGGGTTTGAAGTTCCAAATGACGGGAAGAAAATAGTACAACATTATCCGCATATTCTACGATAATACAGGGTGCGGCAGCATAACTTCCTTTTTTCAAAACTCAATAAAAACTATTGTGTGCATCGGAAAATATTTATTTATTTTTTATAATGTAGGTACATGTCTAAAGTTTTTATTTACATTGTTTTGAAGATCAAATCTGTTAGATGACGTCCCTCATTCTCCATACATTGCGTAAACCGATATCTGGCGTTTGTCATAACTCTTGTTAGCATAGCTGGTGTTAAGTTGGCAATTTCTTCTTCGATGTTGGTCTTCAAATCTTGTAGGGTTCTTGGACGGTTCACATAAACAAGGGATTTCAAAAAACCCCATAGATAAAAATCACAAGGAGACAGATCGGGAGAGCGTGCCGGCCTCTAATGGAGATAAGGCGCTCTGGAAAGTGTTCCCTCAAAACAGCCATCGATGCTCTTGAAGTGTGTGCTGTTGCACCGTCTTGTTGGAACCAAGTGTCCCCCAAATCCAACTCTTCTAGACGTGGGAAAAAAAATTTCTGTAGCATGTTTACATACAGGTCCGAATTCACTGTCACTGTAACCTCATTTTCCTTTCATTTTCACACCACACTGTGACTTTGGGTGAATGCAAAGGCCTTTGATGCAATTCTCGAGGGTTGGTGTCAGCCCAGTAGCGCATGTTTTGTTTGTTAACCGACCCACACAAATGAAAATGGGCTTCATCGCTAAAAAAAAACAATAGCACCCTCGGGAACGACATCAAAAAGAAGCTCACACACGTTCATGCGAGAATTGAAGTCACGTTCTGTAAGTTCCTGCACTATCGCCATCTTATACGGATGAAAATGAAGATCATCACGCAGAATTCTTCTCACAGAACGATCGGATAGGTAGATGCGTGTTTGCGCGCAGAACGCCGTGGTGATCGCAACATTGACGCTCTCACTGCTTCAATGTTCTCAGGTGATCTAACGGGCCGAGGGACTCCAGTTCTTCGTTTTGTCGCACTTGCAGTTTGTCTGAATGTAGTGACCCATGTAACAACTGATTTGCGGTCTGGGACGGGAGCCAACGGGGCTAAATTAAAGCGATTCCGAAATGCACGCTGTGTTGCAATAACCGAACATCCGCTTGAAAAGTAGGCCTCAACGGCAAAGCACGCTCCTCACTATTATAACGCATGATGGCAACTGAACCGTGTCGGTATAAAACTTTACAGTACCCCCTCTTGAACGAGACCACTAGCGCTCCGCTATGACATCAACTAACTGAATGGCGCGCATTTTAAAAAAGGAAGTTATGCTGCCGCACCCTGTACGATAATATGTCCAGTGTTTATTAGATCAATACAAGATCTTTAATAGCGAAAGCCAGCTTGATTTCTACGTAGAACGTTGTTGAGTGGCTCGGAAATACGGCTTAGATGATCTGTTTGAGGATTTTCATGATGGTTGGCAGTAGAGAGATATCCCTCCAGTTAGAGCATATTTGTCCGTGTTCTTTCTTCGGAATCTTGATAATTACCGATTCCTTCCAAGATTTAGGCACATTTTCAGAAGTCCAAACAGAAGAATATGTGTTATTATTAACAGTTCTCCATTAAATAATGTGCCACCTTAATACATGAAACTTTACCACCGTGCCATATTTTTTGGCGTGAAAAACTAACATTCGATGAAAATTTTATTTTTTAAAGGTTTTTTATGGTTGTGTTACACAAAATTATATTATTTTTTTGAGATATTTTCGAAAAACAGGTTTTTGACACTTTTTTCAGTTATTCGTCAATATTTGTAATCTATTAAAATTAAAAATTAAAACCTAATAACTTATGTCAAAATATATTGGACATGCAATAAACCGGAAATATGTCCATATATGTATAAGATAATTTTCATATAGTCTTATGCAGACCTCATAAAAACTATATAATTTTATAAATTTTATAATTTTGTTTACAAATGCAAAAATTTATAAGCACTTATTTAAAAAAAAAATGTAAGCATTTTTTATCTAAATCATTTTTTTTCATCATTTTTTAAGCTAAAAAAACCAATATAATTACTCTGTGTATGTATTTCCAATTTAGCGTGACGTTACATTTGTATAACGAAATATTAATTGTGATGCTCACACTATCAATTAAGCGCCAAAATATTTAAATTATTAATTTAAAATTTCAAGCAATGCTCAGTTGTGCTTGAATTCAGGAAGGAAATATTTTTAGATTATTTTTAAAACATTTTATAAAATTAAATGTTTTTAATTATTTTTCAGACACTGTTTTTGCCAAAAAGTTCAAGGCTGCACAATTAAGTTAACCAATTTTTTCAAGTTAGTCAATCAAGTCGAGTCCTTAATGTGGGCCCAAGACTATTGGCAGACACTGTTGGCGCCGTTTTAAGGCCAAATAGTCAAAAAAACGCATAATAGGCAAAGCATATTCGGCTGACTGATAAGCGCTGAATTTTGATTACCCAAAGAGACACCAAATGCTCATTTCATTTTGTCTGGACTGAATCGAGTGAAAGGGGGACTGCGGCGGTTAGTTAGTCCAGTGGTTCAGTTGTTTATCCCAAAGTCTTGACACATTTCGGTGCGGAAGTTATGACAACTTTCGGAAGAGTTTCCTTTTACTCAGTTACGCTGCTAATTTCGCATTACAAGTATCTGTGAGATTCCAACGACCAAGAGGCAACAAGAACAACAGCATCATCATCATCATTGGAGACGTTGTAGCATATTCATTTGGATGCTTTAATAAAAGTTAATGTGAATTTTAAGCGAAACTCGTAAATCGGCGTCGACATAGCCGCGGCATGTGACGCCTCCGATTTGTAGTTGGAAAAGGTCCGCGGAGCTACGGAAGCTACGGCTCTGTGAATGGGGCTGGGGGTCAGAGGAAATCCGTGTCGCACGCCATAAAAGTTAAGCGAATAACAAATGTGGCGGCGACGGCTGTTCAGAGGGGCTCGGATCAGGCGGCTGACACCGCTCGTAAATAATTTAAATGTAATCGTCAACATCCGCAATGACATTAACCACGTGCTCGCACTCTGACCCCAGTGCCGCCACCACCACCACCGACTTCCCCCGATTCCACCGCCATATAAAGTCTCTCGTAAATTATAAATTAAATATTTACACCAGATTGTGAACACTTTGCGTTTATTAATATCCAGCAGCTTAGGTGCGCCCATTGCCTCCTGAAGTGGCACGCTTCCTGCTCCAAAAGCTCAGACAATAGACGCAACACTGCCCTCCCTGCATGGTGTCCTACTGACTTCTTTCTGACTAATACTACCTCCTGCCTCCTGCTCCGTGTAATTAAATCTTGAAATTAATTTGACGTACGAAGTGCTTTGTTCGCAGGCTCAACTCTTCGCTTTAATGTCGTTTTAATATTTGAGATTTTAATTAAATTCCCAATTGCAGGCGGGCACGTTCCGCCTAAATTATTGAAAATAACTTATGGCATAAGAGTTACGTTAAAGGCTTCACATCTGGGACAAAGGGGCTCTTAAGTTGCGGTTCGGGTTTTGGTCATTTATTCCAGCGGTTACACTTTCCAGCTGTGCTGACACTCTTTGTGGAGAATTATGAGGGAATGCATATATTTACAAGTAACAGACTGGAAATCGTTTATTAGCCGTTCGAAGACTTTGTTTACCACAATTAAAGAGCAATACAAGGGGGGCTTTTTATTAGTATTTATAGCTTAAGTCACTGTTGAACAAAATTGTGTCCATGTACAAAATTCTTCAAAAATATGAATTGAGAAAAAACCAAGGTCAAAATTGTGCTGCATTATCCACCTTTTTCGGCAACAGAAGAGAAATTGCTTAAATTATTTTTAATATTATACAAGGAAATATTAAAGCAGCCTTCGCAACCTTCATTATGCAGAACTCTATTTTTGATTTATCGTTATTCCAAACCACAAAATGTTGGTTAAATTAAAACATTTGAGCCTAAAAATTTCTCTGGTAATTTGTTTAGAACTAAATTAATGTATAAGGTGCGCCATCTGTTGGTTTAGTTGTTAAACACTCTTAATTCGAGACAAGCCCATCCAAAAAGCATCTCGACGCATAGCAAGTTCGAAACTACCCAATTTTAGTAAAGGATCGTCAAACGTCAAGCAACGCGTAAAAGTGGTAAAGGAGTACGAAAAAAAAAACATAAAAAGAAGAAGATTTATACCTTTCTAGGACCACTTTACGACGAATTTTTGATCCCACCATTATCAGCGTTGCTGATTGGACGGTAGAACACGCAGAAATTCTCTATCGTCAAAAAAAGTTATGGTAATTTACGATGTTCGCATACGGGTGTCTAAAACTAGCCGTGGCGGCCCTTAGAACGATAATATTTTTCTCCATAGATAAGAAGTTTCAAAGTTTCATTTGGTATATAAGCTTGCTCAATTTAGTTGGAAAATATACGAATCAAATACAATTAACAGACAAACCAACAGATATGCCGATCGCATTTAAATGATTTTTTTAATTTGGATATTTCTTACACGCCGCAACGCGTGCCATATTGGAAACTTACAGGGAGAAGAGGAAGGAAGAGTGAAGCCTTCTCAAACGGAAGAAACGGGAGCAGGAAATGTGCGATCCTGAGGATCTCGAGGTGTTACGGGGCAGAAATGACGCTCGAAAATTCTACCAAAAAGTCCATCGTCCGACGCAAGGTTTCAAGCCCGGAGCATCAAGCGGACGACACGCAGATGGGAATCTGGTTACAGATACGCAGGGTACGCTGAGGCTATGAAGGGAACATTTCTCCAAGTTGCTTGGACGCTACAAATGCCGCCATTGGGGAAAACAACCCGATACCACCGACCAACGACAATATGTGTGTCCCACCACCTAGCCATGAAGAAGCGCGAGTTGCAATAATGCGGCTCAAAAACAACAAAGCAGCCGGTGCTGATGGACTGCCTGCTAAGTTGTTTAAGGCTGTTGTTTAAGGCATCAGCTCCTATGCAAAATATGGCTAGCGAAAAGCATGCCCGACGATTGGAAGCTCAGTTGACTTTGTCCTTTATTGAAGAAGGGAGACATATGACGACGATATGCGCTTACTAATGGGGAATCAGTCTTATTGCCATCTCATACAAGATGCTGTCGAGCGTATTATGTGAAGCCATATGCCAACACACTGATCGGACCCTATCAGTGGGGCTTCAGACCTGGTAAGTCCACCACAGACCAGATCTTCACTCTACGCCAAATCCTGGAAAAGACTCACGAAAAATAGATCGATACCCATCATGTCTTTATCGATTACAAAGCTGCATTCGATAGCCCGATAAGGGATTGCCCATACACCACCATGTCTGAGTTCGGTATTCCTGCGAAGCTGGATACTCAATACTGTTCGAGGTTTCAGACAAGGCGACCCTCTATTATGCCACCATATCAATTTCACGATGGAAGGGGTATTGCGGAAGGCCGGTGTACATCGCAATGACACTATTTTTTACAAGAGTGGCCAGCTTCTTGCATACGTTGATGATATCGATATCATCGGGCGTTGTAATCGAGATGTTACTGCTGCATTTTCCGCAATCGAAAAGGAGTCAGCGAAAGTGGATCTAGCGGTAAGCGAGGGCAAGACGAAATGGATGCTGTCTACGAACAGGGACGCACGGCTTCTGGGCTCTCACGTTGTAGCGGACTATACTTTTGAAGTGGTCAAGGAAATCACGTACCTTGGCACCGCCGTTAACACCGAAAATGACATCAACCTGGAGATAAAGCGAAGAATCACATTTGCCAATAGGTGTTACTATGGTCTCAGTAAGCGGATGTTTAGCAGAGACCTCTCTCGAAAAACAAAAGTAACACTCTACAAGATGCTCATCTTATACGGTGCAGAAGCATGGGTTGTGTCACGGACAAATGCATCTGCTCTTGGGGGGTTTGAGAGGAAAATTCTTTGTAAAATCTTCGGTCCCGATCGTTTTGAGGACGACTATAGCATACGGAAGAACCACGAGCTGTACGAGCTAGCTCTACGACGACATAGATGCATACGACATAGGTACGACATACGACGACATAGATGCTCGGACATGTCGTACGTATAGAAAACGATGCTCCAGCGAAAAAGGTATTCGAAGCGAAAACCGACGAAGGAAGACGAAGGGGACGACCACGACTCCGATGGAAAGATCAAGTGGAGGAGAACCTACCCCCACTTGGTATTTCTAATTGGAGAAGGCGCGGGCAAATCAAAGGCGCCTGGCGAGAGCTGCTGAGGTCGGGCGTAAACCGAGAACGGGTTGTTATGGCCACACAATGAATGAATTTCTTACACTCTTACATAAGTAGTATCAAATTTTTTATGTCCAAATACCGATAATTAATCGAGATATAATATATTGAAACAATTTTAAAACAGTTTTCTGTAGAAATGGATTTTAAAAATTTCATGCATTTTACAATTTGGCACTATTCCAAGATATAGGGTAAAATGATGACCTATAGAAGCGCCATTTAGTTATTGAGAAATTTAAATATTTTTCATTAAAAGTTTTTTATTCTATATTGGAAACTTTTATATTTTTAATAATTTTTTTTGTATTTTCTTTATTCTTTTGCGAGATAGGGTCTGTCAAAGAAAAATCTATCTAAAAATTCAATTATCGATAACTCTATAAAACAGCGGAATTTTGTAATTTATTAAAGAAATGGTCCGTTTTACTTATTTTCGTTCAGTTTTATTTTATTTTCTTTTTAGTATAACATTTTTTTCAGTAAATTTTCGCCTTTGCTTCAACAGCGTCCGTCAAAAATAACGAACTAATTAGGTCAGAAAAAAATACCATGGTCGAAAAAATTAGCTTAAATGAACATTTAATCTCCAACCACTTTATAACATACGAATAGATTTAGGTGAATATTCGCAAAAAATAATTCAGAGGAATTTCGCAAGGTTTAACCTTATTTATTTAATGTTATATAACAAATATTTTGATTTTATGTTTAGAATATAAATATGTTAATTGTAAAGCTGTAATGGCCTAAATTTATATATGTTTTGATTATTTAAAATATTAGAGTAAATAAATAAATACATAATGCAGGGGAAAAAATGTAAATATGGCGTAGCCCTGTCCAACAGTTAAATACCCTATTCGTATTAGGAAAAAATTATTTGTCAGGGGGTTATGTTTAAAAAAATTTAATATTTCATTGTTTACTCATAAAATTAATTAATTTCATATTTTTCTTTTATTATTAGTAGTCAAATTCGAAGCTTTGTGGAAATATTTATCGAATATTTTGTACATGTTACTTATAGAGTCATAATTTACAACTTCCAATCATTCAACTTTTTTATTTTTTCAAAAAAATACTAAATACTCAATTAAATTACGCTCGATTTTTTTCCACTCTTGCTCTTTTACTTTAAAACTTAAAGTTGAGAAAATAAACATTTTTCGATTGACTTATTTTCAATCGATTATTTTTGCTTTATCTCTTTTCGTTTAGAAGTTATTAACATTTAATGAAATTATGCTAATTCTTTCCAAAATCCTTAATTAAAATTAAATCAAATTATTTCATTACTGAAACGTAATATTGTCAGCTAAATGATGCCTTGTGTTACATTGCCCGCCCGATTAAAGGATATTTCAATTCAACATATGAATAAAGTCTATTTACATAATTATACAGAGCTTAAATAGTAGACCATATAGATGGATATAAACACCATGACAGGACACTGATGTAGGTGGTTAAATAAATTTAAAAGCAAACAAACCGCAGAACCAGGCTCAATGTAATTATTGACAAATTACAAAATCAACAAGAAGCCACCGAACCATAAACCTGCGTCAACAAATTAAAATGTCGTCCTTGATAAAACAACATTTATTATTCACAATAAGACACAACAATGATGAATGAATGAACGAACAAATGAACGAATGAATCCAGCCCAGAAGCAACCCGGCTGCAACCCACTCAAACAAAAGCCAAGACATCGAATTGGATCTTTTTCGGTAAGGCTTTAGTCCTGGGGCCAAAGTGTACCAGCTGTTTTTGGGAGCCAAGAATAGAGATTAAGTACAGATTACCAGGATTCAACCGCAAAGGCGGTTGTGCCTTTGAAGTCTTTCAATTGTTTGCTAATTTTAATTTGAAGATAATATAGCCAGAAAACTTTATGAGTGGGTTGATAAAGCAGTTTGTCTAGGGGCATAATATGTTGGGCTTATGGAGATGTGTGGGGTATTAATATTTTGTAAGCCAGACACAAATGATTTCTTTTGAAATGAATTCTAAAACAAAACAAATATTTGTTATAGCTATTAAAGACTCTGCATTGGAAAAGGAGTTTAAACTTGAAAACTTGCGCAAAAGTAAGTCTAATAGCAATTACTTTACTTTCGTTTGACTTATTTTCATACTTTTGTTTTTTGTTTTCCGCCCAAGGATTTTCTTCTTACTTGTTTCAATTGGGTTTTTTTCTTTCAGAAACGACGTCGCTAGAGGTTCAATGGAACATAGCTTTATACTTTATTTCATCATGCCAAAATTTTTTTGCTGATGTGGCGACGAAACGACGGAAAGTAACCGCAACTTCAGCGAATGATTTAAGGAATAACACCCAAGAGAAGCGAATAAGGAGTACTACGCTCATTTTAAACTTTTTAAATAAAAAATATTTTGAAGACCAAGCTATATAATTTTAAAATCATAATAAGACAAATGAAGTATGACCCAAGACAACGTTTGATGAAGACCTGCTAAGAATTTTCGAAAGAAAGAGTTAACAAAAAATTTTCGGATCAGAGCGCAATGAATGGAGTGAGTATAGATTAAGGATACAGTGACGAATTGCTGAAGCTGTAACAAGGCGAACCAATTCTCAAATTTGTAAATTATCAAATGCTTAGATTGATTCTGGAATATAAGCCAATTTGGAGGAGAAAAAATTGAGGAAGAATATATAGAAAGCCAATACCCTCTTCGAGTTGTAGAGCTAAGCGACGATAATGATGACCGTTGTAGAATCTTTAGAATATATTTTTTTTATTTTTTTATATATGTTACAAATTATGTCCCGAAGTGATTCCTAAAAAATGTTGCCTCTTACGTTCATACATATAATGGCTTGGTAATCCGCCGAGCGGTCGAGTTTTAAAGCTTTAAATGTGTTTTTCGCGAATCGACTTTTTCTCGAATGGCTTAACGAAGAACTTAGATAATTTTTATCATTTCGATTTGAAATTTTGACAAAATCTTTATAGCATATTTTTTATTGGACTTTGCAGGATTTCGTCAAAATAATAATTCAATAATTGTTCTTTTATTTAAGAGCTAATTTTTCATGTTTTTTTCTATATCAATGGCGAATATAAATCACGTACTCGTTGCTCTCTAGCGCTGTCATTTGTATTTTATTACTTTGGAAAATTTTGTTTTTGTAGCTTAAAATATGTATAATATAAAATTTATTAGAAAAAAATTGTTTAAATACTTTAAAAAACCATAGTGGTGTTATGCCTTTATTGTTAAAAAGTTTTTATTTTATATTTATTTTCTTTTATATCGAAAGGGTTCCTCACAAAGAGGTGGGGCGCTGCGACCAAAAGGTCTTTTCCACCATACCCGTACATTAAAGCAAAAAACTTTCAGCATGAATAGCAGTAGGCCTTTTTTTTGGTATTGACCTAAGATGGAAGGGACTAATCCGTTCCTTTCCCATGTGACAGGCTCTATCCATACCAGCGTTGGGCATTCACAGAGAATATGTCTGGTGTTTTTATCGTCAGAACCAGTCTCTCCTATGTTCTCCTGCATCCCATTTTTTTTTTATCGTGTTACCATGCACCCAACATAGCACGGCTTTGTTCCGGTCCGACAGGGTTTGGAGGTAGTTACGACATTCTTAAAGCTTTTTAATGGAGATGCTCTAGGATGGTAATGCCCTAATAGAAGCTTGGCTATCTGAATAATTGCAGATGTTTGCACACCTACTTCCCTTGAGAAGAATACTAAGGGCGCAGATCTCTATTGCGTGAATCTTCGCTTGAAAGACGCTGAGCCAGATGCCCATTGCGGTAGAATTCTGGTGCAGGTTCCAACGACTCCAACACCTACACCCTGCTCAATATTGGACCCATCTGTAAACCATTGCTGCATCCGGAGGTTTCCACAGGGGCTGCTATCAGCCCAAGTATCCCGACTTGGGAAAAGACATCTAAATTTCTAGATATAAAATAATTCCGTGATCATAAGATCTGATCCAAAGCAGATCGATATGTCAGGAAGGGAATATTTTATATTAAGAAATCTAAGAATTTTTTGTTTTTGGTAAGTGTGACGTCAACGTCTTTTATGGTTTCCATTTGGATTTATAGATTTTTAAAATATTCTATATTGCCTTATAAAACTGCATCGAGTTGACATCAAATAACTAGGCGAACATTCCATCAACTAATGATGCTTTATATGGTAAAGAGTTCGAGTAATATTTTGAGCAACTCGTAGTCCAACAAATAGATAACTTGAATTTTTTTCCCATGATGTTCTCTATTTCTGGAGATCTTAATGGAATGATTTTTTTCATTCTAGGTGAAAAACAATTCAGATTTTGATCATTCTAGAATTAGTCTATTAAAGTAAGACTTGAAATTGTTAAAACGAGAGCATCATTTTTAAAATATGACCCTCAAGATAAAAAATTCTCAAATTAAGTGTCTTGAACTTAGATCAAAAATTTTTAGAGTACATTTTTGAACTTTAATTAATTATATTAATATTACAAAAAAATAATATATCAAAATTAAATTTAATATTAATTTTAAATAAAATTTCAAAACTCAAAAAAATGAATTTTCACACATCTTAAAATAAAAACCGACTGAATAAGGAAAACAAATCGGAAATTGTAAATTTGTATTTATAACTTTAAAATTTATAATAAGTGCATTTTTAATAAAAACCAAGCATAAAATATTTGTTATTTTTGAAGAAATTAAAGTCTTTTAAGATTTTCAAAATCTTGTTAGAAATTTGTAAAAAACTCGATTGCAAGATATTGGTCACAATTTTAGAGTGTTTTCAGTCCTTATTTCATTTTATTATAGTTAATGTGACTGAAAAATTAAAACAAAATTAAGATTTTGCTCACCATTTCATTTTTTTCGGCACAAATCGCATTTAACTAATTTGAGCTTTTAAAAAATTTTGTCGTGCCCAAACGTAGTAAACATTATTTCAAGATTATATGCTTTTTAGGTGACGAAACCTATATTGTTGCGTCGCTAAACAACAGTATTCCGCATCGTGCCGACTGTTCCAATAATTTCTACTGGGTTGCTTATCACAGCAGCAATTCCAGTAACGGTTCTTTTGCACTGTGTGTTTGTCTCGCTCGCACCTGCACGAAATGCGGCTTGAGACAGCCGCATGCTGGACTGTAGCAGCAAAAGGTTCTGCAGTCAAGCATGTGACCGGCTCAAATCAGTTAGTGAGAGAACTTTATTGAGGGTGGTCAATACCGCATAGAGGCGCGGGCAAACCATAAGTGTAAGTAGAAAAAATAATGTTTGATACATTGAAATGTAATGAAATTAATTAAATAATAAAGATTTCAGTCAGCGTGTTCCCCGAATCCTCGATTCAGTGGGCACAACTTGAATAAATAAAAAAGAACTTGTCATTTGAGGACGAGTCAACACTCAACATAAATATGTATATATCGAGTATGTGGTAATTGTCACAGTTTTAAATGCCAATAGCTCAAATTTTATAATATTAAAAGAAACTTATACGAGGGTGGATTGATAAGTTTCCGGCCTGACGTCAAGAGATGGCGCCACTAGGCCTACCTTGAGGTGGCGTTCTATAGTACCATCCTTAGATAGCTTTTAGCTATAGTTTTAGCCCGATCGCCATGTTAGTTTAGATTTGGGAGCACACTGAACAAGACGCCTCTGTGTTTTTCTTAAAAATTCGAATTTCGAAAAAACATTTCTACCGCCAATTTGACGTTGTATAAGCGTAATCCAAGCGAATTTTTGCGTCGATTCATAACCGTTGACGAAACTTGGGTCCACCACTACACTCCTGAAACCAAAGAACAGTCTAAACAGTGGATTGGACCAGGGGAACCAACTCCAAAGAAGGCAAAAACAAATTTTTCAGCGAACAAGGTTATGGCTACTGTTTTTTGGGATGCAAGAGGTATTTATATACATTGATTACCTTGAAAAGGGTAAAACTATCACTGGTCAATGCTTCGCAGACTTATTGCAATGTTTGTGCCACGAGGTGAAAATTAAACGACCTCATCTGGCAAAGAAAAGAATCTTGTTTCATCACGATAACGCAGCAGCGCACAAGTCAATCGTTGCGATGGCTAAAATCAACGATCAGAAGTTTAAATTGATGCCGCACCCTCCCTACTCTCCAGACCTAGCCCCGAGTGACTATTATCTGTTTCCTAACCTCAAAAAATGGCTTGGCGGTAAGAGATTTGCGGACAATGAAGAAGTAATCGAAGCTGTAAATGGGTATTTTGAGGAGCTTGACGAATCGGTCTATAGAGATGGCATTACTGACTAGAACACCGCTATGAGAAATGTATCAGCCTTGGAGGAGATTATGTTGAGAAATAAAAAGAAAAATTCTTAAAAACGTTGTTTTTCTTGGTCAGGCCGGAAACTTATCAATCCACCCTCGTGTATATCGAGTATGTGCTAATTGTCACAGTTTTAAATGCCAATAGCTCAAATTTTATTAAAAGAAACTTATATAGAGGAAATGGTTCCAATAGTAGTTAGAATTTTTGAAAAGTTATTATCTAAAAAACTGAGAGTTCTAATTTCTGGGTGTCCTATTCTACGAAAAATTGAATTTGAATTTCTGCCGCTTTTAATTAACGCTATAGATTTTTGTTTAATATTTGGATTTTCTGCACCACAAATAGACGAGTTTTTATTTTTATGTTAGCTTTGCAATGTACCTAAATATATATAAAATTTTAATTAAAATTTCCTGTTATTTTTATTTGAGTTTATTTTAAAGATTAAGCTTCTCGTAAATTAAATATGTTTTGCGTAAACAGACACCAAATTAAATCTTTAAAATGTGTCCTTGAAATTGATGAGATGTATAAATATGTTTTTTAAATGTATTTTCTTATATACATAAATGAAAGGCTACATATATATAAACATATATATGAAGAGAGAGGAGAGAGAGAGAGAGAGAAGGCGACGCCGTTTAAAATTGAATGTATGAGTAAGTGCAGCAGTAAACCAAGATATGAATTTGAAATAAAACTCGATTCTTCCGCACAAAAGACTTCGAATGAACAACTACAACACAAAACCACACGCACACTCACACACATATATGCAGACATGTTTTTGTAAGCACACACACATACACACACATACATACTTGTGTGGGGGTATTCATATGAACATGTCTGTACTTAGTAAAATAAGAAAGTCCATGGACATGTCTTACACCCGGTTGCTGGTGAATGTTGACATGTTTGGTCTTTCGTTTTCCTCGCCTTCACTCGCCAAGGATTCTCTCAAGCGTTGTGGGGGAATAATAATAATAATGACAGGCTGCCTCTGTTCCTGTTGTTGTTGTTGTTGTTGTGGCGTCTGCGGCCTCGGCTTTAGCCAAGGAATCGACTCGACTCTCTAGAAAAATGGAGAAAATGGAAAAACAGAATGAATAAAATAATAAAAAAAAGGCAGAGCAGAACAAAGCATTTGAGAAAAGGGCGCAGCTCCGGTAATCACTTACCAAATAAATCACAAAATAAATACCATCTATTGTTTCTTGCAAAAAATGCATGAAAATTTATTGTTCTTTTCCATATATGTGAATATATGTATAAGAAAACACACTTACTGCCATAAGTATTTTCATTCGAGTTAATGTAGGGTAAGTAAACCTACATACTATATATGATGCGCTTATATACTATACTAAACATGTTTATTGCTTTATGTACTAGAGTTATTGTTTGCGATTTTCCATTTAATCGATAAACTTTTTTTACCCCATTCGAATTGGTTAACACTAGTCAACATAAGCTGCGATTCTGTTTTTTATGTTCGTTAAGCAAAGGGTCAAAAGGGTACACAAGGGAGATACCCTTTACTCCCCTCAGGTGCTCGCCAGGCACTAGTGTAGCACTAGAGACACTATTCTGTCCAAATTTGTCAAGGCCATGATCAAGATTGGATCGAAAAGTCTAGATCTCTTTAACTTTAAATTTAAGTTAGAACTTTATAAACTCATCTGGAATTTTGCATCATGTGGGCATATAATATTGCTATTTTTTCGTAATACCCTGAATACCCGCAAACTCTGTTTTATAAATCAATAGAACATTAAATCAAACTAACACTTTTTTTTACGAAAATCATTGCAGGATATCCCTCTGTCAGGGCGATGGCCGACTAATTCACTTTTTTTTTCAAACTAATTGAAATCAATTGATTAGGTTGATTATTGTAATTTTAATCTGTTGGCCGCTAATTAACAAATATTGTTGACGTTTTTTTTGTTGCATTTTTGTTTGGCTAAAACCAAAATAACAAATATTGGAAATACCATTTATTTCATTAAATTGATATACTAATTAAGTGAAAAATAATTTAAGAAAAAACTAATTAAATAGAGGATGCCAGGAACTAAACATTGTGTTTAGTGAAAAAGCATTTTGCTATAATTAAAGACCACAACAGTGGAGTCTATTTGCCCATTTCGGTGATTGGGTGCATCAAAAAATTCAGTTTCATCTATCTAGACGAATTAAAAATCTTTTTGCATGTCAGCATTTATTTATAAAGTTTTAGGTTCCGACTATTATCCATTTCACAAATAACATTATTAAATAATAAAATTCAGGATAGTCCGACCTCTAGTGTGCTTATGCGCGTCAGCCCCTTTCTAAAGGGTGACTCATTAAGACACTTTATTTTTCAATAGGGATTTTCGTGTGGATCACGCGTGATCCATGACAGCTGTCAAAGGCAAAGTTGTTCAGTATTTCATTGGCAAATCATCATGGAAGGCCGAATGATCTCCCTGCACGTTGCCGTTTTAGTGAATGGGCACTTGGTAAGATCGTATGAAAATCCGTTGTTTTCGACCAAAATTTTGTTCAGTAATGAGGCCCACTTTTGACTCCACGGCTTCGTGAATAGGCAAAATCGCCGTATTTGGGGAGAAGATCAACCCGAAGAGACTCACCAGCTGCTATTATATCTAAGAAAAACAACGGTTTGGTGCGGTCTGTGGGCTGGTGGCCAATGATTAGTCAACGTATTTTGTTTAAAAATGAGCACAGGTGCTGAACGTTACCATCAATGGCGGACCATGTTAACAGACTTTTTGCTGTCTGAAATTGTTTCCCGTGATCTCGACGACATTTGGTTCCAACAGGATGACGGCTCCCGTTCACATTGCCAATGAAACAATGGCTCTATTGCGAGGTCAATTTGGTGAGAGATTAAATTTCAAACGTACGGGCACCTCGTTACCTTGGCTGCACAAGATCGTGCGATTATTCACACCAGCTCGACTTTTTTCTTGTCGGGGTTATCGTAAAGTCAACAGTTTATGTGGACATAACCAGCAACGATTGAGGCCTTGGAAGCACAACATTACTCGTGCTATTGGCCAATATGGGACCAGTGGAAATGCTTGAACTCGAGCTCATGGAAAATCTGAGATCTAGGCGTTCAAACGGATGGACGGACATTTGAAACGCAGTTGCGGCTCAACATTTGAACGAGATTATATTTTAAATAAATAAATGCCATGAAATATCCTTTCTAAATCATAACATAAAGATCCCATCATTCCATTTAATATACTTTGGATTTGCCACACGATACAGGGTATAAAAATAAAATAGGATAGTCCGACCTCTTAACTGAATCAGCCCGTCTATATATTTTAAGACTTTCCGACTATGGTATCTTTTGCACATTACCTTATTGTAGTGTTCATCATATTGTGACTATTACAGTTGTGCCTATTCGACTCTTAAATACCCATTCCAAAATACAGAAATAAATCCATACCTAAAAAGTAAAGGAAACATTTCTAACTTAGTCCACAAGGGTCCTCAAGATCATCAAGAATATATGTATATGTTTTATTCTCTGTCATATCAGCCAACCTCTATAGTGATTTTATCTATTTTAAAATGGCGGAACTACAATCGCAGCCAAAGCAAAATAATTCCCTAATTTAATCACTATTTTTAATCATTACTCTAGAAAAATCATTTTAAGATGCTCTCCACACACTCTTTGAGGTAGACTTATTAGTTTTTCAAAATGGCGAACCTAAGATTTGTTTTTATTTTTTTGTGTTTTAAGTTTGAGTTGGGTATGGATTCGTGAATTCGTAGGACTAGAATTTCAAGATGTCAAAATGACGGATCTTACGATGAATTTTTAAGCTTTTGGCGGCCATCTGAGCTCCGCCATTTACTTTATGGGGCCTTCTCCAGTCCGTAACATATATCTTACGATTAGGTAAACATTTGTTATGCTAAAACCAAGAATATTCTTCAATAAAGAAACTCTTCCAGGGCACAAAAAACTGCTTGGACTGCTTGATGTGAGTAGCATAGTGGCCTTATGCTTGGCGCGGGATAGTGCGAGATATGTGAACTCACTCTTTTCTATTTGGATAAAGAAGTTAATAAGCAGAGTGCCGAGAATTTCAGAATTCGACACGATCGAGGCCAATATAAGGCGGATCGGAAGGTCTGAGTGAGTTAATGCAACGAGAAGGGTTATAAACGATGAAGCACTTTTTAAACTTAAAGCCGGCTAGTTTTTTGTTTGAAAAATCAAAATTCTTAGGGAATTATAAATTCGTTGTTACATTTACCCTGGGCATAGCTAAACATCGCAGTCATTGTTCTGAACAAAAGCAGAGGTCGTTAGAATACTTTACTCTTATTAAACCCCAAACTTGAGGTTCCATATTATTCATCTCTCTGATGTTTTTTCGTTGCCAATGGCAATAAGCAAATTCTTTGGGTGGTTGGCATGTTGGTAGTTTTATTTGTTTTTAGTCAATGTTTTGTTTCAGCCATTCTAACACCTATCCCAGGTACAATGGCTTTCTGTTCATTGCTCGGTTGCTTTATGTCTTATCTATTAATTTTCTTGCACTAGTCCTTTGTCGTTTGTTCTTATAAACAAGAGTTGAAAGAACAAGCTGAAAAACTGAAATTTCCTCTGACAAACATGAAGTAGAAGCAGAGGCTAGTTGATACTGATGTATTTGGATATTTGACTCATCAATTTTTTTAATAAGAAGAATTTCCACGGGTAAAGTCAAAGTTTCGATGCTGAATATATGTCATTTATTAGAAATCTGTAACAGCTTCAATTCGTATGCAATTTATCAGTAATTCACTTATGCACTTTTCACAGAGGACATTTTTTTTTTAAATTATATAACTTATATCGAAAAACTGAAAAATTCAGCATAGTTAGTTTTTTGACAGACCACAAAAATTGCTTGCACCTTGTACAAAATCTCAAACGAAGGAAAAACTCCTTTTTTTTGGATACATAGCTTCAAATATCTCAAATTACTGAAATTAAATTTTTCTTTTAGTTCAATTGATCGACTCAAGGAGTATTGAAACTTCTTGGGACCGACTATAGAGCGTGAGAGAATCATTTATATTATATAAATATACATTGTTAACGATTTTAAGGGTTAAGCAAAGACCAATATGCACTGGGACCAGTTTGATCTGTTGTGCACCCTTTTCACTTATTATAATAGAGGTACATTATGTCGAGGACACTGACCAGCTCCTTCACAGGGAGCTTTTGAAGGTTTTAATCTTCTAGTAGGTATGCACCTTGGAAATTTTGTCTTCTGCGGCATAGCGCCTCACAGTTTGTGCTCAGGTGTTCCATTGACTCTTCCTTATCATATCAAAATCTGCATGTGTTCGAATCCGATGTACTTATTCTGTGTAGGTGTTTGTTGCAGGCGAAGTGGCCTGTTAGTACTGCAGAGAGTGTCCTTAGACTTTCCTGTTTAGGATGAGCGTAATGATCGCTCTTTTGGCTCTAAAATTTACGAATTTTTTGGAGAGGTTGAGGCCGTCAGTATTGAGTGACTTTTGGACTAGTACATTTTTTTGTCTCATGTTTTATATGGCTTTTGTTGAAGCCAAGATAGGGAGTTGGGCCTATAATTAGCTTTTCCGCCGCCTTTTCATTACCTTTAAGTCTTTCATGGCCGAATCCCATATCAGGGAGACTTGTTTGTGGATGGCCAGTTGGTTGAGTGCATTGCTACACTCTATAAGGACTTTGGAAGTAAATGTGTAGCTCTTTAGTGCTTTGAGGGCTGATTGACTATCTGAGAGTATTTTGAACTTAACTCTCTTAAGTCCTGTTTTAGATGTAAGCTTCATTGTTTCCATGATTGCGTACAGTTTCGCTTGGAAAATTGTGGTATTGCTTAAGGTGATTGAATTGTATGCTCTAGGGTCCACTATTCCTGCTCCTACCCCTTGGAGCGTTTTTGATCCATCTGTATACCATTTCTGTGAGTCGTTATGCAACCAGATAGCATTGCCGCCCTTGTAAGGATTTGTAAGTGATTAGTTAAATTTCCTGGTTTGAATTTTTTAAATGGATTAAGAGTGCATGCATTGCAGCCTCTTCCTGTGTACCGGTTGTAAATACACATCTATATATAAGTGTTAAATACAGGAGGATTGGTCTTGAGATTGGATAGATTTAAAGGAATGCTTTGGACAAGCGATTTATTTTCGAATTGGAAAGTTGAAGTGATCCACATCTTTCTTCTTTGCTCGTTTCCTGCGCCAGCTTTTATTTCGTTCGTAGGCATTGATGTACCGAAACGCTTTATTCTATTTTCTCCGATTTTTCCTTCATTCAGATATTCTACTAAATGGGTGTCTCAGACTAATGCATCATCCCATCATCATCTTTGAATTAAAAATGGTTCCGTATAAGGTGATGTATACTTGATAAATTTTCTCCCTCTTAAAACATCCAAAATAAGTAAGCTTTACAAAAGCACAGATTTAGAGGCATTTTGGAATATATTTTCTTGGGTTTTTTGTTAAGCTGTGTAATTAAAAACAATACCTGCATAATTTTCATTCAACTCATATACAGCATCAAACGCCATTTACAATGGGTCTTTGTCAGGACTCCCCACATTCTGCCGCTAAAAATCTAAGAAAAGTTGGACGCAAACAATTGCGTGTAATTTGTGTATCGATATTCTGCTCTATTTATTTCGATAGCTCTATTTATTTCCAAAACATTAGCCACGCTTTGTGCTGCCCAAAATTGGCTAACGCCATTATTTCAAATATATTTGCATTGAATATGTAACAAAGATTTTCAATGAATAATAATCAAATTTAAGTTTCATATTTAAGAAAACTGCTGCCGAGAAGTGTCCATAATCCTCGATTTTGGGTTTGGTCACATTATGGTTAATCCATTCAAATGTTGTGTTGATTGCAAAAAAGCGACAAAGTCGAATTCGACAAAGTTACAAAAAAAAACATGCAAAAATTTGAATGTAAATGCCGTTGAAGGAATCGGAACAAAGCTCTTAATGCAAAAGCACGTTCTGCCATTCATTTTTCCATTAAGACTCAAAGTCAATAACATTAAGTTAAGTAACCTTTCACTACTTTGCCGCAATTCGACGCCCTCCCGAGGAAAAGTTCCACCCAGCATTAAAAGAAACCAAATGGGGCGATAAGAGAAAAGAGCCAAACAGGACGAGAAAAAAAAATATATGTATATATAGTATAAGAAAATAAAATTTCAATGGCAAAAGTAGGGAAGACAACAGTGAGAAACCCCGGGTAACGCCCGCCCATATGCAAAGCCTTAATAGGCAGTCGACCAGAACAGATGATATGAGGAGCTAAGCAGCGGCTACAGAGGCCAAAGACCTTCAAGTGCGCCAGAAACTGCGATTTGTAGAAATGTGGGTCTTGGTCGAGCTGGGTTTCAATATGGTACAATGGAAAAAACCAGCCAGAAAAAACGCCAAAGGACTTATTTGCCAGGCTCAATATGGGATATATTTGTTTCTTAAAGGAAGTGTGAGTACTTTTTCTTTGACAAAACTTAATTTGCTTCACCATAATGGAAGTTGTATATAAATATTTTTCTGCGCTTTGGGGATTAATTTATTACGGCTTATGCTTTAAACTTTTAAAAATATGTCTTGAACTTTGACTTTTGACATTCTGTTGTACTCAAGTGTCCGATAAGTGCGCTCAGGTTCGAAGGTCATTGGTTAAGATGATATAGAGAATATTTTAACAAAAAAAAAACATTATATACTATATACATTTAATGAAAATTATTATGAGAGAGAGTTGCCCCTAACATTTTCTTCAATGGCTTTTTAAGTGTGACCACAGTCTGTGCAGATTTAAAATATTATCTTGCAAGAAAAATTTAAGCGAGATGGTTATCTAAATGTCCAAATGTGTTTCAGAACTGATGGAGAAAGATCGTCATGTGACCTTCCGTATTGTAATTCTAAGCAGAAGCTTGGCATCGATTTAAAATCGATGCAATCTCTTTTTATATGAAGATATTCTTTTCATTGATTATCTGCTGCTTTAACTGGCTAGCGCCTTTTGTGCGATTAATCGATTAAATCGCCTTTTCTCTTTTTGACAATCGTTTGAAAAAATCGTTACTCGCAAATTGAAGATCGATCTCAACTTTAATTCTAACCACTGCTCTAAAATAAGTACCAAATAAATTAATTTTATGGCTGTTTTTACGGATGTAACAGGGCCTTAATGTAGAGAAGCTCATTAGATCTCTGAGTTGGGTTCATCAATTCTGAAAACAGTCGATTTTTTTTGTGTTGCTAGGGTCACTGTAAGCTTTGACAGATCTAAAAAGTGTTATTCGACAAAAAAACGGTTCTATTGAATGCTACTTTTTAAGGAACTAAACAGGTATGTTCCTTTGCAGGATTATAACCATGACGTTTAAATATTCAACTTGAGTGTACATATAACACAATGAGTCCGGATAAATGCGCCAATTAACGCCACTTAGAGCAATCAGCCGAGACTGACATTTCTTTGGTACCAATTTGAAAGCATGTTGTCGGGCATGTAATTCCCCCTTGGTGAGGGGCGAGATGTATCTATCATCTCTTCTGTTTAATGGCTAGCAGCACCTGGTTGAGATCGCAACACCACGCCGAGCCAAGCTGACTCTACCCGCGAGTTGGGTTTCAACCACAGCCACCACGATACTCCCACAAGTGGGCCGACCTCAATGAGTACACTTGGACGTGTACTCATCCCGTGGTACCGAAGTTAAGGGCTCGGTTTGCCCTCCCCTTTCAGTTCCGACAGACTGGGATTTGGGGAGCCCCGCCAGTTTTGGCATCAAATGCCCGGGACTGGTCACCCATCTGCCATCTGTGGTCAAATCATCCGCCGACGCCGCATAAATACGACTTGCTGTCAGTATCCACTCTCTAGTCGAATGTGGTCTACATTGACGCTGTCTTCGACGGCTAATCCCAAGCTGCTTCATAACGCCACGCGCCTATTTCCTGACGATCCCCATTTAGTCGCCTCTTACGACAAGCAGGGGAACACTGAGGTGGATATTCTTATCTCGCCACCCCACGTGAACCCATAGGCGACAATAGGGGACACGCCAATATGCATAGGCTCCAACGTGGACTAACCGATTTTTTTTTATCATTTTCGCTTTAACTCTAGATATTCAAACAGCAGCCCTTGTACATTTGGCTACGGAACATACAACCCTCGCAATATTAGCTTTTAGTGGCAAAAATTGTCAAATAAAGTGGCGTCGACTACCTCAAGGTTGTTGCCAGCCAAGACTTCATGACCATGATGAAGTGATAATCTGATAGCAAACAACTCTTTTCCGAGCGTGCTACTCGCCTGTCAACAGCACAATGAGTACCAAGTATTTGTATCCCAATCCCTCAAAGACACAGGCGCACTTACTCTACCCCCACCCGCACTACAGCTTAACGTTGAGGGCCACCGAGTGATGCTAAATATGATAATCAGTGCCAGGATGTGGCTAGGGTTGCCATGCATAAAATTAGCTGGCACTACCCTTTTGCTTGGACCCACTTGGACCCAACACTCTGGCACATTTTCGTAACAATATAATTCATGTTGGCGTTGTCCGCGTACAACCCATGCCCGGTAATTAAAAGCGCCAAAGCGTAGAGCACATTGACGTAGCGTTAAATTACCAACCGGGGTGGGGTAGCCATTTTCCTGCTGCTATGCTAACCCTCAACCAGAACTCAACCAAAACAAAGCGTGTCTTGCCGAAACTAAACTAATATAAATTTAATGCAAACTAGAAATTCTTTCAAATGACGCAAAGTGTGTTAAAGGCTACCTGCAGGACACTGCCACAACTGAGAGACCACAGGCGGCACCCCACACACTTGTCCTAACGCGTCCATGCTTTGATATCCAACTGTAACTCATGCCAATCTTCGCCACATTCTGTGATTTTTTTCAGGGATTTTTCTATCTTTTTCGCTTTTAGCCGTAATTTATATGCAGAATGGCTTCCGTTTTTACGGCATCAGATTACTTTTTCATAGTCCTCTCAAGTGCGCTCGTTCATCGTATGTTACTTTAATTCCTGGCTACTTAAGTACGTGTGAATTATTTGCAGTTAGCCTTCAACTAGCTGCATAAATGCCAACGTATCATGTGTGCTTAAGCTCCCAATTGCCCCCCCCCAAAAAAAAGTGAAGCTCAATAAAGGCTTTAACAGTGTCCTTGAGGCGCACCTTAAGCTAGTCAGTCAGTAATTTTGGTTTGCCTCAAATAAAGTTGTTCCCTTTGCTATGACAAAAGCAGCTGTTATAAGACTTCATGGTAACAACCACATACATATACATATGTAGATTTGGCCAACTAAATTAGATTAGGCGCAAGCCACTTCAGTTTTGAGCGTTATCTCTGAAAAGAAACTCCATGGTAATTGCTTTGTGAATATCCTTAGATGGTTACAAATCAACATTCTCTTTTGAAAGCTTTCACTTAACTCACATCATCATTGGCGGATGCAAGGGGGGCTTTCAGGTCCGTACCCACCAAAGATGAGAAAATGGGTTGAAAGTGTTGCGAGCTCTGATATACAGTATGTATATATATACAGCTTCGGAGTGAAGAAACCTTCCAAGACCAACTGCCGGATCCGCACTTGGCTTTCATATTTTGACGCTATATTTCAGGGCTACAAGCTGGCTGTGAACCGAATCGGTTTGTGATTAAATGGCTAAAGAGTACAACAAGTGAACACTTCTCTTTGAATACATTACTAATCAAGTCATTTTGTGTTTCTTATAATTTGTATTACCGACTATGTAGGTACATAACATATAGCATAGAAGGGAACTTTCGTTGACCGCTCCAAATTTACCGAAACTCTCGATTAAGTAAGATCTATATAGCGTGTCCATATGTATGAACTTTTGAAATATCAAGGAAGAGCTACTCGAAATCTCTTTGATTGATTAATTTAATTTTTTGTACATCAGTTTTATATGTATCTAGCTCCTATTAGGGTATTGCAGACTTATTCAAAATATCCCTCGAAGATAAATTAAAAGATCAATCGAAATAACAGGGTCCGGCACTCAAAGTGCTGAACCAATTAAAAAGGCCATAAATTCATTTTGGAAAATTACCTTTACTCAATTCAAGGTACAAAATGTGTAAAAATAATACGAAATTTAGAAACAATTTACTTTCGCTCAATATGGCCACCTTTTGCCTTCACCATGGCCTTGAGACGGTCCAAAAATGAATCGCAAGCTGCCCGAATGTGACTTGCAGGTATTTTGGCCCACTCGTGGACAATGGCTTTTTTCAGCGCCTCGAGACTGTTGTATCTTTTAGTTCGGACCTTGCTCTCCAAAATGGCCCAAAGAGAATAATCCATCGGATTCGCGTCTGGTGAATTCGAGAGCCATTGTGTGGACGTTATGAAGTTCGGAACGTTGTTTTTCAGCCATTCTTGGTTCACTCGAGCTTTGTGAGACGGTGCCGAGTCCTGTTGAAACGTCCATGGTCTGCCACCGAAATGTTTGTCTGCCCACGGCTTCAAAGCAACCTCCAGAATACTTTCCCGATAATATTGCGCATTAACCTTGACGCCAGGCTCGATGAAAACGTTTGGAGAGCGCCCATCTGCGGTTACAGCGGCCCAAACCATTATCTGTGGCGGGTGCTGCCTCCTGGTGGCCAATTGATGACTCAAATTCTCGTATGAACGGTCCCTCAAGTAAACCCTATCATTTTGAGAGTTTACGAATTGCTCAATTGTAAAAATTTTCTCGTCAGAAAACACAATGTTCGGCAATTGACCGCTTTCGGCCAAGCGAAGCAACTCCTTCGCTCTCTCAAGTCTGACTTGTTACTGCTTCGGTGTGAGATCATGTGCCTTTTGGATCTTGTAAGGCTTGACCTTGAGATCATTTTTCAGTATGCGACGGATGCTACGGTCAGATATTTTCAGTTCTTTTAGCATTTGATTGGCACTTCGTCGGGGATTTCGCTCAAGTCGCTTCTTCACTTTTTGAACCATCTCACGTGACGTTGCAGTCTTTTGATGACCACCTCCATGACGTTTTGCGATGCTACCAGTATCATTGTAACGAGTTATGGTGCGATAAACAAAAACTTTATTTACTTTAAGGTGTTCGAGCTTACGAACAATCGCTCGTTGTGATTTTCCAGCTAAATATAATGCAACTACACTATTACGTTTGAAATCCATTACTGTTTTTTTTTTTTCGCGTTTACTCACGGCAAAATGCTTTCGTGCGCTTGTAAGATGGATAAATTATTCGTTTTTAGACAAATTTTAATTTTGAAAGTTTTGTCGAATTCCTAAACATGTGAAAGTTCGATTGTTTTTCAATCGTCACATTTTTCATCCAAAACTTTCAAGAAGCTAAGCAATGTACTAATGTGTTGAGATGAACAAGTTATCACCAAGTCCCCCATTTTAACATATGCCATGTTTTATGTACACGTTACCTAAAGCTCCTACTTAGCTTAACAATAATTCTGAAGAATAAATAAAAAATAAAATTTGTTTTAACTTAAATTTAAGTGAAAATAATTAATTCGAAAAAACTTTTGCATTCAATGGTATAAATCGTGTTTTTACAAAGGTCCATTTCCTGCTCGAAAAAAACAATATGTATATTTCGCTGAAAGTTAAAAGTGTTATTTGCTTTAAAAATAGAATTAGTTGCATAAATTTTTTATGCATATTTCCAAATGGGTTTCATATTAAAAAGAGATTTAATTTAATGCAGCCAATTTTTGCCAAAAATTAAATAACTGCAATAAAAAGTTGATTCCAGCAATGAAAAACTAATTTAATTAATAATTCTGAAAATGGGGTTTTAAAAATGTCCTGTAAAAATGTGACTTTTGCATGTTTATATTTAAAATTATTTAACAACTGAAAACATATATTTTTTTTAAATATTATTATACAACAACTGACTAGTGACTGAATTCATTATTAAATTATTTTTTGGTGTGTGCAAGACAAATCGAAAAATTAATGTATGTAGTTTTTTGGCAATATATTCCTAACAACGGCTGTGAAATATTTTACACAGGTCAAAATGGTTAAGTTTCATCAAACTAAATCCAAAACCAGTGTCAGAATTGGAACATACTGTCAGAATTTTGAGATATTTGAGGTTATGTACCCGAACAATGGCAATTTTTGTGGTGCATCCTTTAAGGTGCAAAAAGGTTTTATGGCTTCTTGTCGCTGAGTCAAAAAAATAAACCCCCAAGTGAAAATTTTCAGGAGAAACAAGACCGTAAAAAATAATTGTTTCAAAGACGTAATACAAATGCTAATGACGTCGAAGGGATATATTTGGTAACCCCGAATAGCCATTACGAATATGCGTGACGTTTCATATTCTAATAATGTGGTACAGTCGAGGCGGTATCCGACGGAGGAATACCCTGATCCTTTTCTCTCAAACAAATTTTTTCTGCATAGGAACTTTTCATTGAAACTAATTTTTTTTTTGGTAAAATTCGATAATTATACCTGTAAGTTCCAAAATTTTTTACTGATTTTGCTGTGACTTGAAAGTTACGTCAAAGCAGATATTAAAAGTATTTGGGGTAAGTTTCAAGTTGATATGTTTGTGGGGTGTGGGAGAAAAAATGGTTAATCGATTGCAAAGAACAAATTCCTTCAGGTGCTTCGACTTCCCGTATTTCATCGTGGTCGGGTGACCGTGCCCGACATGATACATACCAAGAAGCTGACGTTCGCCGCAACGTGTTAGAGCAATCGGGTGCTCCAGTGGTGCACCACACATTGGTGCCTGCAGATTACCGTATTGTGCACAAAGAAGATACACTTCACTGCATCCCGGATGATCAATCGGGTGTTTTGGTGCTGCGCAACTCATCGATTCCTGGAGACTACTTACGACGTGATGCGTACCAAGAAGATAACGTTCGCCACTTGCCGGTAGATCAATCATTTGCGTTGCCTATGTGGTCTACAGAACAATCCCCACGTATTGTAAAAATTACAGACAACGACTACTACAATCTACAATCTAGTGGTTGAAAATTCAGTGCGCCCTGGACGTGTTGTTTCCAATGACGATACCTGGCACCGCAACCCCAAAATTGTGGCACTGCGTAATGCAACTGCTCCCGTTCTCAATTGCCAACAACCACCGAACCACATCCTCGATTATTGAACATACGAACAGTCCGGCCCATTGACCACTACGAACTCATTTGAGTCACTAATAAGAGGTGCCAACATGATCACAGATGAGGTGATGCCTACTCAATATCGTAATACCCAGGCCCTTGTTAAAATAGAGCCCTGCGTACAGTCGGTCAACGCTCAAGGAGTAAGCATCGATAAAATTTGGATGTGGATCTGTTCATTAGAGCCACATGAATCAGCTTACCCAAATTTGTGATTCTAGTCACTTGTAACCATTATTAGATCCAGTCAAATATTGACGCAGTTTATAGGCATGAAGAGGTATTTGTATATTTTTTGTATTTGTCCGATTTTGTTAATACGCGAAGCCATATCGCATCACATTGTTAAATATCAGATAAAAATATTAATAGGCGTGGCCGAAAACCGCGAAAATCTATTGCGGGGGATTGGGTAAAGATATTGACATGGTTCAACAAACTTCATCTTCTAAAGGTGTCTCTAGCTCATCTAGTCTTCGAAATCTAGGCGTTCATACAGACGGACAGACGGACATGTCTCAATCGCTACCCAAGGTTATGATAAACATTTTGGTATAAAAGACTTGGGGCCTGCGACGCCTCCTTTTGACCGTAATATACATTGCACAAATCTAGTATACCCTTTGTACTTTTAAGTACACAGATAAAAATTCAGCGTTCATACTTAATTAATTTGCCTTTCTACTGAATTAGTTACCTTTTAACTTAAGAGACAGATAACAACAATTTTTGCTCCTGTACATAATCTCTAAAGTAGAATTTAACACCGATTTTCGGGTACGTAACTTTAATTATATGAAAATTCCGCAGTGATGGGTTACTTCGAAAATTATCCTTAGCTTTCCAGCAACTGACATGACCCTGGAATTTAAAAACCCTTGCTATTCTTTTATTCTATGAATTTTTAAACGATGTACTTATTAAAAAAAAAGTACAGTCTAAATAAGTAAAGCTTAAATTTATAGTATTTACTTATAACTTCACCCAAAGATTGTAAATTTGAAAAAAAAAAAATTATACATTGTAATTCTTCTGATTCTTCTTTATGACTCATTCAATAGTTAACTCCGAATCGTTTATTTTCTATAAGTTAATATTAATAACCTGAAGTTTAGTTAATTTTTTATTTTCTAAGAGCAATAAAAAAAAAACAATTCAAAAGCAAAACCTTGGACTAATATAAAGCGATTGCCATGTATTATTTTTGTTAGACTCGTTTTGTTAATCCAAAGTTATGAGATAGTTTCGTTGATCAGAATTGCATGCCTATCGAAATTTCAGTGTTGCCATATATCTTTAAATTTGAATAATCTTTTAATATTTAGAGCGGAAAATATTTTCTTACATATTTTCGAGAACTGTAAAAGTTGCTTTATCGCATCAAGCAGAACTAAGAAAATCCCCCGTCTACTATGTAGACTCTAAGTCAATTACCACAATTCACAAGAAATTTTCGAGTGCTGTAGCCCTGGTTTGAATTATAACTTTCACAAAACTCCAAAAAATATTTTTGGCATTTATTTGTTTAGGTAAATATATTTTAACCACATCAGCCACAGTCTTTGCCACCAAACAAGCAACAAAAATGCCATCGTTGCCAACTTCGGTCCAAAGTTCAACGGAAAATATGCAATGCAATTTTCCAGTTCTGCATTGCAAAGTAAAGTTCCACGCCAAACTCTTTGCGGTGAAAAGTTTGCCGTCGAAAACTAATCCTTTCACGTCTTATGATTCTTGTAGGGCGGCAGGTGTGGCAGGTGGGGGCAGGGACAGGGACGGTTTACTGGATGCAGGTGCTAATGCGTCGATGGGCATTATCAGTTTTCAAAATTTGTTTTCAAATATTTGGCCAAAGGCGTTGGAATTGGCATCAGCAGGGTCTTAATAAATTTTGTGTAAATTATATGTTAAGTTCGAGAACTGCAAAAGAAAGTTTCGTTCGGTACGAGTTCGTAACTTGAATTGTTTTACTTGGGATTGTTGTTTTTGTTGGGACTCAGTTGTTTCCACTCGAATTGCAAAAAACTTATCATTTTTAATGTGTTTACTGTATTGACAACAATACTAATGATGGTTTGGTAATTTGCTGAAGCTAAAAGTGTACAGAGTTAATTAAGGCATAATAAATTTAAAAATTATTAATTATGTACGGAGTGAGAATAAATGAATGTATGTTATGAGTTTCCTTTTTGTACGTGAAAAAAAATTTAGGGCAATGTAGAGCGTTATGCATAAATATTGTAATCAGGAATATATTGAACATGTAAGCCCGGCAGACGATGTCCTGCCCAAACTTTTTGAATACTCTTAAAGTGAATAAATATCGTTAGATTCTCTAGTAAGCTTATCTGGAAAAATATAAGATTTTTTAGATTAATTTGCAGCTTGTTTCAAACTTGGACCATTATTAGTCGAATGTCGCGCTTCACGGGTCTGTTTTAACCGAATTCTTTCACATTCATTGCGATCTTCACGTTCCTGGGTAGTGAGATTAGATTGATAATTAATTTGATTCGTTGCATTTCTTCCAATTGAAAAACATCATGCATCGATCGATTAGGAGACGGCATTCCCAATTGTACTACTGCTTTATCAACCATCGCCAAACATTGATCTTCTGTATGAATTAAAGCTTCATTGCAAGCTTCCGGCGTAAATTCCATCACTGGATCACGTTTTGCTTGACGTACTCGAAACAAAATATCATCTGATAAATAATCTTGATATTTTATCCACAATTCAGGTGGATTTGATGGAAAACATGTTGCTAAAATAATCGCAAATAGAATACGAATTTGATATCGATGAGCAGGCATCTGCTAAATTTTGATCCCTGTGCAAATCAGTGTCCAAAAAATTTCATTTTTGTCATGCCTCTAGCAACATTGACCGCAATACGCCATTCACAGTTCTCAATGATTGAAATGATGTTGGACCTCGAACATTGATTAACAACAATACCAGTTTTTGTATATATGGCAAAATACACACAAAAACCGATATTCACGAATATCTCACGAACCAATACACACACAAACACATTGCGATAGGCTTGAAACCTCCGTGTTGACAACTTCTAACACACGCAAAAATAAGATTTGAAATTAATTGACGTGTTCATGAGAACATCCGTAACACGTAAACCATAAATTTCTTTTATATTGATCGGTGAAAATAAGTGAAGCGGGCCACTTTGTTGGCGACCTTCTCCGATTTTGATGATTGTTACACAGTTGGTAGAGCTGCTAGCCAATAGTAACCACGCTCAATTTTTTTTGCAAAATTCCGATTATTTATCGAGTTATCGATAATTTAATGTCGGGTTTTTCATTTTTGGACTATTTTTTGATAAGCCATATCTTCTAAACGAATAAAGATATTGACGCGAATTTTCTTTACCATGACAGATAAAATAATAAATTTAAAAAAAATAAATTGGAATTTAAAAAAAAAAATTTTTTATTTTTTATCATTTTTAATTTTATATTTAAAAATTGAAAAGTGATCTACTACTTTTGAAAAAAAAAGTGTGAATGTCATTTTATACGTGAAAATTCGCTGAAAAACACGCAAAAATAAGAAGAGTGTAACTCGTGAAACTGTAGAAGTTGTGCTTGTTTTTGTGATGGCACCTCTCATTCTCGCCATAGTAAACAGTCATCGCAAAATGACAAATAAGCCTAACTCTTCGGATTTAAAAGATATTAAGTTCAAACTTGATATGAATAATGGTTTTGACATTTTAATATTAACCTTAAAAGTACCAATGAGTATCATGACCCTGTCTCTAGATATTTAAGGTCAAAGGTCACAAAAATCGTTTTTTTGCAAATAAAATTTTTCAAGAGAAATAAAGTACAGAAATAAATGTTAAGGACATTCGTCTGTGTAGCAGCTATAAATCTATATCTCGGGAGGAGTCAACTATAGAAAATAGATATAGAAAAATTACGTTTTACTTTATGCAATCAATAAAAATAATTATTTAAGCCGGAAGAAATGTAGAAAAAACAATGTTATGTTTCTATTGCATTTTTAGTTAAAATTTTTATTAATTTTTTTAAATTTATTTTAATTTTATCTAATTTAAAAAAATAAAAATACCCTAAGTTTACTACCGGAATAAAAAAATCCTACTCTGAATTTAAATTTTTCAGGAAAACATTCCATAGACAAGTTGTCCGACTGATACAATTGCTTTTTACTAATATAAGGAAATACCATTTTATGAAGATAAATAAATGCTGCCATCAACTAAACAATCAAGCAGTTGTTATCGGCTTACACGTCAAACGATTAAACTCGTAATCGATAACCACAAAACCCTTCCTTATCTCTTTTCTTAGTATCCCGGCATACGGAACGTACTCTCTTTCGATGGACATAAATCTTCAAATTAATGCCGGTTCTTAAATTTCATGGCTTACCAACCTTGATTGCGTCTAACACGTCGTTTATTATACACTGCCATAACTTTTAAAATGTAATTAAATTAACCATTTAATTTGACTTAATACACACATTCACATAGCACTTTTTGAATTGCAATTGTAATTACAATGGCTGTCCGTTTTGGCCGTCTGGATGTCCTTGTGGCTATATGCAGTATGTCCATCCATATCCATACTTAACTTTCGCTGCGCTTCGTAAATTTGTTTGCCTGACTCTCATAACTGTGCACTGATTCCCAGCGCTTTATTTGAGGATAATAAATTCCCTGACATCCTTTGGCCGCATAATCCATGTTACTGTATCTGTGCGATTACAGTCGGTGAATGCACACACACACACATACACTTGCACACACACAGACAGTTACAGCAACACCACACAGATACAAACGTGTTAACAAGTGAACAAGCACGAGGGTTGCCATTATTATTTATGGGTTGCTGAGTATAGAAAGCAAATGTCTTTATTAATATACATCTGCTGGGCCGTGTAAACAAAATGGATTTTTTAGTGGGATTTTTTTATGTTTCGGCTAAGAAATACATAATTTAACAAAAGCTATTTTAGAAGGCTCCTTTAGTAGTGAAGTCCAAACTGTGACAACTGATAACACTGATTAATTGATGTGGTAACACTGTCTCTTTTCTTACGTCTTCGTTTTACCAAATGCAGCAACAATGGATCGAGATAACAGCGATGAACTCATTGAAATGATGTATTACATCCAAAAGGCTTGGAAAATTGCAGATCTTACATCAATAATCCTGAATATTATTATTAAAATGAATAATTAGTGACTATGCTTTATCGGAAGGAAACATTCGTAGCTAGTCTTAAGAATAACTTTATTATTTATCAAAATTTAATTTATAAGTACTTCTTTTTTAATTCACCCAGATTTACCAAATGAAATAGATCGAAAAAATAAATTTTGAATATAATCAGCAACTTTGATAAATTTTTAAATATTATATATAAAATTCTCTTGTCCCAATGTTAGTTACCATACTTCTCTGAAACGGCTGGACCGCTTCTCATGAAATTTTGTGTGCCTATTGGCTAAGTCTGAGAATCGGCCAATATTTATTTTTCATACCCCTTAGTGATAAGGGTTTCCACCCCTAACATTTTTATTTAATTTTTGGACAAATTTTTTTTTATTTTTGTTTTGTAGTGTGCCATTGTGTCCATTGTCAGATTAACTCATATTTTTTAGTTGATTGTTTTTGTCATACATATATAAAAGAAACTTATGCTTTCCGTGTTACGGGTGATCTCATGAACGCGTCGATGAATTTCAAATCTGATTTTTGCGTGTAATCGTAATCGTACTGCCCATGAACGTGAAGATTGCAATGAACGTGAAAGAATTCGGTTAAGACAGACCCGTGAAAAGGCACATTCGACTAATAATGGTGCAAGTTTGAGTCGAGCTGCAAACTAATCTAAAATCTTATATTTTTCCAGATAAGCTAACTAGAGAATCTTACGATGTTTATTCACTTTAAGAGTATTCAAAAAGTTTGGGCAGGACAACGTCTGCCGGGCCCACTAGTAAAATATAAAATAATTGAATTATTGTTGTAATTATTTTTGAAGTTAAATTTTTTTTAGCACAGAGGCTTTTATTTTGTGCTAAACTCTCACAGTTGGGGTTTTGGACAAGACGAAATTTTAAATTTTTTTCCAGTTCGTCCAAACCAAATTTAGAATAGTTTAAAATGGTTTGGTGTACTTTAAGGTAGTTAATTCTATATTTTATCATATCTTACTACGATGACTATAATTCTCCCTTAATCATGTTTTGGATAGCTTGCAATCTTTTAATGTTAATAAACTATTCCGAAGTAAAATATAAAATAATCGGAGTATACACGGTTGCTGTTGAGTTGAGAAGTTGCAAAGTTGCGCGGAAATTTAACTGGCTAATGTCTAACCGCCCTTCTAGTTAGTCAGTTGAGTTAAGTTTGTGCTCCTCCTACCCATATTAGTGTTAACTCAGACACTTAACTGAGATTTACAATTTATTCAAGTTATATTTATTAAATTCACTTTATTTACTTTTTTCGGCACTTTTTATATCACAAAATAACGTAATATCCTTAAAAAGTTGAATGTTCAAAATAAAGCCAATAGCGCTTTTTGCAATATTTTTATTATTTATGGTCATCTGTCTATCTTTTGACTACTGTAGCTTAGAACACCGATTGAGAGTTCTGAAAAAAAAAATTAATTATCTTCCTTATCTTCATTCTTATTGATTCCACCAAAAAATTCTTAATAAATTCTACATTACTAGAAAGTACTACGGAAGAGAGTGGTTGACACTGGGCAGTGAAGCAGTTAAACTCTTATTTACATATTCATTTATTTTTTACATATAGTGAACGATTAGCCGTTTATAGAGGATATTCATTAATTCCCGTATTGTAGATAGCCCTCCGAGGTCTGCCTCCCAGACTCGCTTTTTCTAAATGAAGTCATAGTAATACTTTACAATTGCGCCTGGCGGATAGGCAACAGTTTTTTCACGTCATTTTTTGTTATGTATTGAAAGGGTATATTATGTATGTTACCGCCTAAAAACTTTTAAAAGGTACACCAAAGTGGGTTTTTTGGATCTCGGATTCGGAATCGGCGACCGAAAATACGTATAATAAACATGATCTAACCACCGGACTCGAATAAAATGTTGTATGAGGTTTTTTGAGGTTATGTCAGAGCCCTGACGTGCTGGGGTTTTTTGGACCTCGGATTCACATTCAGCGACCTCGAAAACATATAGTAAACATAGTCTGACCTCCAGACCGAAAAACTATTTTTTGTGTTATGATGGAAATGGGGGGATTGCCCCGGGTCTGAAGTTTTCTCTAGGGCCTTGTGTTATAACAGTCGTACTGCCGTTACTCAAAATAGCTGTAGTAGAGTAACTTTTCTCCTTGGGGCCGAATTTTCTCACTACGGCCCTATTCGTCACGATGTTTGGTATTTTTTTAAATACATAGGCTTAGTTTGTTTTTTATTATAAAGCATTTGAACTTTGCAGATTTTAGCTGTTGCTTTGCAATTGTTTAAGGCTGCAAGAGGCTGTGACGGAAAAAATAACAATCTTGTTTTCGTTGAAGCTATAAGTAACCAAAAGCTTAAGTTTGGATATTATAGCAATTGAGATCTCCAATATCTATCTAGACGTTTATATGAACAGGTACACTGACGCACGTCTCTATTTCAATTTCTTTTTCCACCCGACGATGTAGGCAGTGTCTTTTCGAGTTCCAATTTCTTCCTTTCGATTCTTTACGTCATTCCAGCAAAGACACGAGGCTTCCGACTCTAGCTGTCTTCTTTAGGTGTTCCCTGGTCTTCCGCATTTACAGGCTCCAATCAATCACGATTCTTATTAGATCGTCTCTTCCCTTGTGCAAAATGTGGCTGATCCAGCTGCATTTCCTTCTTCGAATCTTCAGCTGCGCTGGTTTTTGTTTTATTCTGGCCCAAAAGTCAGCGTTTGAGACAATGTTTAGAGAAAATTTTAAAACTTCCGTTGCTGCTTGTTCGATATTTATCTAACCTAACAGCACGCTTTACTCTAGCTATAATAATATTACAAGAAACAATTCAAAGCCAAACATATTTTAAATTCCAAGAATCTTCCGATAAGCTATTTTTCTTGGTAAACTTTACCTCTAGCCAATAACTTGATTCTCAGACTAGCTTGAGTTGACTTTTGAACCGGAATTCTCGTAACTGCTTATTCTATTTAACCTTATAGAACGTTTTAGCTTTGCTATAATAATATTACCAGAAACAATTCAAAGCCTCAAATATTTCAAATTCCAAGAATATTCCGATAAGCTATTTTTCTTGGTAAGGTTTACCTCGAGCCAATAACTTGATTCTCAGACTAGCTTGAGTTGACTTTTGAACCGGAATTCTCGTACTCTGCTTCAAAGTTTTCGGCCTGCCCATCTTGTGTTGCGTTGCCCCTTGGGCAATTGCAAGAGTCCAAGTGGGCCATGAAATGCGGTATGGCTGTATATATCAGAAGCTCAACAAAATGTTGAAAATTTTCGTTGCCAGCTTTTACATTTAAATAGCGCACAAGCTTCAAACTACACACACAGATACTCAGATACACACACACTCACACACATAGACACAATTGTAATCATAAGTGTGTGTGTGCGGGTAATTGGAGAAGTTCATATGTAGCATGTCCGTCAGCCCCTACGTCTCAGAGTCCCTCCGTCCCACCGTCCGCCTGCAGTTATTATTGGCATCGTTTAACGAGCATTAAACGGTTTGCAAATATTTACGATTGTTACAATGCAAAAGTTCTTGCAAACACACTGGGGGCTCTTAGGACCACGTCCGTGCCTGAGTGCATATCTTCTGGTTATTTGAGCAAATAAACGAACGAACAGTTACCGGTAGCTACATATGCTCCATTCGTTCTCTATGCAAACCTGGCATGGGGTAAGACTGCCTTTTAATTGTGCCATTATACACAAACACACACACGCACACACACACACACACACGAATGCACTGTCTAACATTAAGTTGGAATCCAATAAGTTGCTTTGCTCTCTAACAGCGTGAGCTCTACCGGCTCAGTTCTTATGCAAATGTTCTCAGTTATATAGTATTGTATAACTTGGCCTACTGTGAGCTATGTATGACTGTGGGGAGTGGCAGGGACATTGCATTCAACATCATGCCTCACCTTTGTGTAGAGCATCATGCTCCTTGTGCACACTGCGTCTCCTAATTGAATTCTGTGCTACCATTATGAATGTCCTTTTATCGCCCCCACCCAAGAGTAAGTGAGTGAGAGTTATGTGGCACCTGCTGGCTGCATTTCATCTGGCAGCAGCAAAGTTCAGAATTCAATTTAACTGAACTACTTCTGTAGCTAGGAAGGACAATTGCCTCCCGCTAGCCATGTGACAGTAACAGTTCGTTGCTGGTTACGGCTGCATGATGAATGCCTGGCATTAATCTGGCAGTTACGCGTTGACTTCTTGGCCGCATCCAACTATCCTAGTTGCATGCTAGCAGGCGTCGCCTGGCAACACGTTCTTAGTTCCGAACAAAAGCATCTACATAGGGCCCATTGAGCTGACAGAGCCTGAATAGAGCCATGCATCACGGATGGCTTCATAAAAATGCAGCAAGGCTCACATGCGGCAAGGATACCTGAATCCAGACAGCAGCTTGGCGGCTGCCAGCATCAGTCAAGTTCTTACAACTTGCCTCTTCGAGGCGCAATTTCGATTGTATCTTGCAGCTTTTGTTGCAGCTGCAGTTGCCTAACTACAGGATGTGCATCCTGCTCTTTGATTATGCACCGCAACTTAATGCGCCTTTTGCCTGTTGAATTGACTTTGTTACTTTGATATAAACAAGTTGGCTGCTACCAAGTGACAATTTAGTTGCAAATCCCTGCCAGCTACCAGGAGCAGGCAATGTGTAAATAAACATTAACTGCTGCTGGTCCAGCAGCGATAAAATCAACTTGAAACTATGCCGGGAACTGCTTTTTCTAGCAGCCTTTGTAGCTCATTGGCAGTTCGCCCATGCAGCAGCCGCAGCAAGGACCTCTCACGCATACACCCACAAGTAGAGGCAAAGAGAACCATTTGCCAGAAATGCAAATCCAAATCCCCGGGCAAGTCAAACCAGTCAGCCAAGCAATTGGTGTGACTGTTCCGCAAACAAACCACGGAAACTCGCATATAAATAGATTTACTTAGCATTTCTTACTCACTTTTTGTAATACTCTGTAACTTGGGTTCGTGGGTATATAAGGCTTGTGGATTGCTATTTATTATAGAGGAAAGAAAACTGTTTGCTCCCAGCAATCTTTTATTTTCATTTTTTACTTTAACGTGCAATGTACACCAGCCGCCTCCTCAAGTACCACTAGGACATAGAAAAGATGTCTATGTGTGACTCCCTAAGCTAAGCATCTATAGTTTGTGAACAATTCAACAAAATTCCTTCGATGATATCTTTAAAAATTCAATACTTGTGACAGCCAACATGATGAAAAGGCAATATTAAAACCAGAATAGGAGAGATATCTAGTTGGGAATTCTTTGATATTATTTCCGAAATCTATCCTGTAGAAGGCAACACTAAGTATTTTTCCGTACGCACGAGTGCAGATATAATATTAAAGATATCAATTTCCTTATAATATGATGTTACAGGGTATCTTAAGGTCGGTCCCATCCAACTTTAACATTTGCCATATTTATTTTTGTGGGTGTTGCTGGCGAGGGGTTTGGCATGTACCATCAGCTTTTTGTGCTGTGCTGCGGGGTGGATGGTGGTAACAATAACAGCAACGATTTCAGACTCTATAGTACATATATACATAATTAGATCGACTTTGCAATGGCGGCCAACATGGCGCTAAAAATGTCTGCCACAGCACTTTATCGCTCGCGCCTTCATTTCCGTTGTTGTTTTTCTTTTGTGCCGTTTTCTTGCTTTGGGCCCTACGCCATCTAAATGTGCGATACATAAATGCCAAAAACAAACATCCAAGAATTAGTGTCGACTCTTTGTTGATGTTATTTTCTTGGCTTTGTGTTTTGTGGTAGATATATCTAAAACCAGAAATCAGCCAGCCCACTTTCAGGCTTGCTGCAAAATTGCTATTTTAATAGAGCACACTCCTAGGGGACGCTGCTTAAAGGGTCTAAGCCACTTTAATGAGCCGACGACGAAAATCCAAGCGATTCCAATTATGCTGCTCTTGATCAATTTGACGCAGTGTGTGCACGTTTAAGAAACTCCGCCGGCAAAACAATCGTCAGCTGCAAATCGGAACTGCATGAAGCTTATTTCCCGCATTCATGCTGTGCACTGCACACTGCAGTGCTTGCTCCCTGCCACGAACAATTGACGGACATTAAGGCAGGCAACGTGGCAACGCGGAAACGGATGCAAGTTCCACTCACGTTAAGTGCCTGCTGTAAGTGCCGCCCCGTTGCCAAGTGCGCCCAGTGCAACACTGCGCACAGTCGAGTCAGTTCCATGTTGCAACCAGCAACCAGTTACCAGTCCAGAACCAGGAGTCAAATGCGAAATTAATTTCCAGCAATTGTTCGGCTAAAAGGAGCAAAAATAACAAAGAGTAGGCGAAACATAGCAAACTGCTTGCTCGGCAAAATGCTTCCTTGTAATTTGTCTCCGCTTATGGAGCTGCCCTGCAACTGGCATTGCTATCGATGGTTCAAAATATGGTACGAGCTCGAGGACGTGTCAGTCGTCCGTGGGCCCAATGAAGTTTATTGCAATAGAAATAATGAAGTGAAAGCAAAATAATTTATGAAGGCAATTATAAAATGAAATTCGATTCGATTCACAGAGTTTTGTACTTTGAACTTGTGCGCCATTTTGGTTCACTCTCGCGCAATTGCCTAGTCAAGGAGAATCCCTTTTTTGTTTTTTCTTGTTCCACCTTCAACGTTTCCTTATGCATTTTTAATTGCAAACCAGAATGTAGGCCATGGCCTGGCCTGCAGCATAAGGCGAGCCATCTTGGGATTTAATAACTAAAATGTTTCGATGAGGTTAGAGTCTATGAAATCGAAGAAATATGTGGGAAAAAAATGTGTACTTCTGACACTGGCAGTTGGAGAAAAAGCTAATATGTTTCTGTGACATACAGCAAATTTGTGAAAGTAATGCTGAAGTAGAAACTATTGTCAGAAAGGTAGGAAAAGGTTGGTTGGGCTGGTAGATGCATTGATGTATAAATGGTTCTTTGGGGGTTCCCTAATGAAAAACTAATTTCTTCTTGATTGATTGATGATGATTTTTGGAATAACCGTCTATTACTAATTTACTTTTAGCACGCTGCATAACGCTCAAATGCGTATGACGTCACTAATTACTTTCCTAATAGAGCCGAAATCTAAAAGTTTAACTGCTTTATGTTAGCTTGACAGAATTGCTTAAACAGCTATTAAGCATAAATCTAAAAGGGATAACAGCGTTCTGGTGAAAACGTGGACTAATTCTCCGACTTGATAGAAGGAAAGAAGCCATAACCAAGCTGCCAGAATAATTTACTTTCATTACTAACAGCAACCTAAAGAAACAATTCGTTCCAAAGTTGATTCGTGGAACTATAAAATAAAAATATGAAATAGGAATAGGAGCCTATTTCATAGGTTTTAAAACTAGTTTGCAAACGAAGAAAGATCGGCCATTTATTAAAATCTATATACTATACATGTCATTAAGACGAATGTCTAAATCGGATGTGGACGACTTTGGGATACCCCACATTGCAAATTACTTCAGTATATTTCTTAAGAACTCCAAAAGATATTTGATTGCCAAATTTGCTAACGATATTTTCATAAAAATGTGATAAACAGACGAACTTTGTACCAAAGACCTGTTTTAGGCCGATTGGTCCTATGGGGGCTCTGTGATATAGTCATTCGTACGATATAAAGTGTATTCTGAATTCATTGTAAGAAATTTATTTTTAACTAATTTGATATCCATAGGATGGCCTGGACTTCAGTCACTGAGGGATTCTAAAGGAAAACCCACCAATTCCTGAGAGTACGGACTACAGTATCCCACAGGAACACTTTCTAACTACATTCAAGACCCATTTTCCAACAAGCGAGGAGTAGAATGTTGTTGACCGCGTTGGCGGAGTCGTTCACATTATGGAACAAGACGTTAAAATAACTCTTAGACTCTCGGATCACTGCAGTGCCTTCCAGGCTGAAGGTACGGCAATCCTCTTTCAATAATAAAAAACTTACCAATAAGTCGTAACAATATATAAAGATAGCCAGGCGGCTACTGAGTCCCTCGCCTTCTTGTCATCATGCATGACACTCTGAATTGGGAAGGGTAGTGAAAGGTCCACCACTGTGGTATCACAGCGGTCCTACTCTTTGGCTTAAGTGAGTGGGGACGTCCTAACCTAAACCCCATAATCTTAGTGATCTAGTTCTTGACCCATATATTAATATATCAGAAAAAATTAGTGAAACACGCCTCTTTTTATAAAAGAGTTATCGATAACTAGATATTTAGGTATAGTTGAATTTGACATCTCTTACACATTCACAGACCATATAACTCATTTCGTTAAGTGCCAGCCAAATTAACAGTTTCTAAAAGCTATTAAGAAGCGCTAATCCGTTCCACAACTAAATTTGCTGTCGTATTAGATCTTAATAGTCACTTTTATATTTTTTGAAATGTTTTAATATTTTCACTGATTCCCACAATATGCACAAAGCATTCGCGCGGAAAGCAGAGTTCTCACGTCGCGTCGCGTCACTGCAGAGTGGGAGAGAGTGGGCAACCTTCAACCAACTAAACCATAACAGAAACAAAAAATCCCATATCGCTAACAAAAACTCAACTGCGCATTAGGTGCGAACATAAACCCATACAGTCCCATTCTGGCAGAGTGTCAGCATAAATATGCGTGCAAATCTCACTTTCTTTACAATGACAACCCAGGCGACACAATAATTTTATCAGAGCTACACAATGGTGCGGCAAGGACGAAGGGAGCGCGGTCCGATGTTTTGTCTTTCCGCACGAGGCTCGTTTTGTGCGCGCGTTTACAACTTTATCGGATAATGCGAGGAGCAGGCTGGCTGGCTGGACAGACTGGCAGGACAACATGATGCAACACAAAAACATGAACGGATGGGCGGCGGCTGGTGCAGCGGCGCAGCGGTGGAATGGAGTAAAGTGACATAGAGTGAAGTGCAGTGGAGTGGAGTGTAGGAGCAAGGAGCACCCTGGCAAAACAGTTGGTGGCGATGGCGTTTATGGCAAGCGACCGCACAAAGGCAGAGAAGGAAGTAGAAAAAAAAACGCCACTGAAGTGAAGTGAATTGCCACTTCTTGTTGGCACTTGGCAGACTCTGTTGCCAGGACTACAAACGACTGCAAATGAGCAGCTGCTGACTGCCGGCGTGTTGCGTGAGCTGCGGCTGAAGCCATCGTGCGGCATGGTTGCCGCCAACTGCGTTAATGCAGCACAGTTGTGGGCTCAGTAGGATGCAGATGGCGGCTGGTTTTTGTTGTTGCTGCAACTGCGGTTCGTGACTGGCACATTTCTCACTTCTGAGCCCCCGTATATCTATCTGCTTTTTATGCCCATTAACGCCTCGCAAGGACGACAGGAAAGGAAGCGCTAAAACAGTTTTATGTGTTTAAGGAAATGCCGCCGCATGCTCGGCGCTGACAACTGTGCCGCATGGAACTGGAGCTAGTCGCTCGCTACGGCAATCAGAAGCCAGACCAGAACTTGCCCAAGTGTGTGGCTGAGACCGTCTGCTTTGTGCTTTTTGTGGCAGTTGCACGGAGCATGCAAGGCTCTCCTTGTCACATAGGCGGAGGCTCAGCCACTGCATTTTGTTGCATGCCCCTGAGCTACATATACATGTTGTGTATACCCAGTGGGACTCTCTGTGCCTCTTCTTGTGGGTGTCCTTATCAAGTCCTTTGTGCTAGTGCGCCCCCTCGGGCATCTACACAATTTTCAACGCATTCGCTTGACATCACTTCAAGAACTTGTTGGCTCGCACCCGCTCTTTTCTCTCATTTCAACACCCAGACTGTGGGATGCTGTGGAAACTGTAGCTGTAGCTCTGCCTGGAGTGGTCTGATTGTGCCATGCTAGGCACGTTATTTACCTCGGGATTTTGTGAATTTGTTGACATAATTATTCTTTTTGCTTTAGGTATTTGTATCCCAAATATGAAAGATGCAACTTCTAGTGTGGCATAATTGGAATATATGCATATAGTCATATATAGTGTGTTAAGATGGATAAAATGGAAACGTGGAAGCTGAGTTCGTTGCTATCAAATTATTTCTTGCATTTTCTGAATTCTGTTTTTAAGTATTTTTTTTTTTTGGTCTAAACATTTACTCTCTTTTCCTCTAGTTTATTAATTAAAATTCTATTATAAAATGCGTTCAGTGTTCCTTCTAGTTTTGGCGCAATTTTCTTAATGAACAGCTTAGATCAATGTAGGTGATCTCCAAGTGACGTCATCGGAACTAAGGCGCTGAGAGTCTGTAAGCGGCGCATTTCCACTTAAAGAAAATGGCATTGCCCCTTGCACTCGTTTAGCTTCATACCCACCCTAGATGATTTTCCTAAACTAAACGCAAAGGTTACCATAATATCTCATTTGGTCTCATCAAGGATAAGTATGTTATCTACATAGCAAAACAAGCAGACATGAACTCATTCATAATTAATGAGTACGCAGGCAAGGACGTCTTCTTGTTTCAAAGCAAGAAATTCTTTTAGAGGTTTCTTTCATGCTTTAATAGAGCGGCGTGTATTCGTCACTTATTTCACAAGTTTGCAATTTATAGTTTATTTTAAAAAAAAAATATATTAAAGAAAAAAACGCTAAGGCATTAAAATATTGGCGTGACGTTATATTTGTATATTGGACAAAGGAAAAACTATATTTTAGAAAAAGGTTGCTGACTTAGCATATAGTATCACCATTAAAAAATAAGTTAAAAAGATGTAGAATAAAATATTTAAGCATAAAAAAGCTTAAAGTAACGTCACATACAATAAAAGTGTTCCTAAAAGGGTTTCTCACAGAGAGGTGGGTCACTGCGACCAAAGTACCAAAGAGTTCTTTGCCATGAAGGTACTCCAATTTATATTACACATTTAAAAAATAAAAATTTTAATGAAAATAAACTTCATAGACGCATAAATGGAAAACATGCCAATTAACTGATCGCTTAAGCACTGTTTTCGAAATTCTTTCGAAAACCATGTTATTTGGAAAATATTGAAGTTATAAGCAACCAAAGTTAAAAAACTGTAATCATGGACCATTTTTTAAAATTAAAATTCTTTGCTTGCTTTTTATAAATAAAAGTATATTTGTTTAATTTAAGCTGAAATAGAATTAATTTAGGTGCATTTCCAGACAAAAACCTTCGAAATCGGAAAGGAACTGTAGATGTAGAACATGTGTTTCGAAAAAATCTAGAAAACGCTGGATAAGAAAAAAATGGTTTGCATTTTTGTGTTTCTCAACCTTAATCAACCCAAAAAAGTACTTTTTACAAACGTTAATTTTTCGATAAAAGAATATTTGATTCGATTTTATGGATTACATTTTTTTTTTTATTTTATTTGCAATCTGTCATATGAGACAATCAGCAAATTTAATAAGTAAAAACAAACAAATGACGGGATTGATTGTGCTCCAATGAGTCGAATCAATATACAAGAAACAATTTGCTAAAGATTATTAAAATATTTTACAAATCTATCTGAAGGGTCCAGAATGTGAAATCTTTTCAGACGTCTAACTTCCAAGCTATTGTCCAGTAGTTAAGAGCCAACGAATTTCCATGGTTTGACAGTCATTCCAAATATCTTAGCGATGATTTGATTATTTCATCATTGACGTAAGGAACATTCAAGTCTTTGTGGATTTCTTGGTTGCTTATATACCAAGGAACGCCTGCGATGTTTTTATGTGTTATCAATTGATATCTTTGGAGCATTTCGATGTTTGAGGTGCTCGCCATCCCCCAGAGCTGCATGGCATACGTCCAGACTGGCTAAAGAACTGTTTTGCAAAGCCGAATTTTGTTTTCCAATCTAAGCTGCGATCGCGGACCTAGAAGCCTTAAGCTGCATATGATTTGATTTTATATGCTTTTTCCACGTGAGTCGCCGATCCAATTGCGCTCCAAGGTATTTGACGGATTCTTCATCCGCTATGGACATGCCAATCAAAGTCACATTTTCCTCGTTTCAGTGTAATTTGGACTGATTTTTAAGTGTTTACTAAAATTGTCCACTTTTTCAGCCAAGTTTTAATCAGGCCAAGTTGCTCTTGCAAATTTTGGGACGCCCTTGCCGGGATTGCGCTGTTTGAAAAGATTGCTGCGTCATCCGCATAGGTTGCAACTTCTACATTGTTATTTTTAGGAAGGTCCGCAGTAAAAATTGTGTAGAGCACTGGCCCAAGGACACTACCTTGAGGAACTCCGGCGTTTATTGAGTACAGTGCCGAGTGCTCATCAGCATATTGAACCTACAATTTTCTTCTGTTGAGGTACGACTTGAAGAATAAGAAATGCGGTGCAGGAAGCCATTTTTTTTTTTTTTTATAATGTACTCCTGCGTACCAGATTTTTTCAAATGCTTGCTGAATATATGGATAAAATGATTTATATTTTTTAAACGAAGCCATTTTTTATGCAATTTGTTATGGCTAGACCGAAATCTTTAGTCTATGAATTTATATTGTGATTTTCTTTGTCAGGCTCGCAGATAAATTATAAACCGAGTTGGCAACGCCTTGCATGCATAATTGCCAATACGATAAATATGCATAGCTGACAATTGTCTTTGTCGGAGGAATAAATAAAATGGCTAAAAATTCGCAAGTTTGCAGCAACCACTTTCAATAAAAAAGAGCTCAACGACCCAATCCTGCTAAAGCGCCAATATCAGCCAGTTTGTACATAATTTATTTATATTTAGTATGTTTTATACAAAAGGAGATATCGGAAACCCCCCAAGGTTACCTAATGTATGATTAGGGTGACTAAACTACTATATCTCTATGTCGACACCCATATCCGTCTGTTTGTCTTTCTGTCTGTCTGCCGGTATATAGATTCAATTAGGTATATCCAAAAACATTCTGTGCAAGACTTAAAAAAAATAATTTGAAAATATGTCATATTATCAACAGCATTTTTTTGTTGCATTTTTTCATATTTTTTTAAAGTAGCTTACAAGTTTGTCCAGGCACATCTGCATTTGTGCACTTACACCGGAAAAAGTAATTTTCTGCATGGTACCAGTAACGTGGCAATGCTGCCGTTGTAACTAAGTGAAACGAAATAACGAAGAATGATCAGAACCAATATGGAATTTAAAAAATTTAACTATTGAACACTTTCTTAAGTATATGGTATATGGAAGTCAGAACCAGCCGACTTAAACTTAAATCTCTATGTATCTTACCCATAAGCCTTAAGGGATGCAATGACAGCACCCCTAATTAAACTGAAAAATGTGTCATCTTTTAGTGCGTTGGTGCGTGGACATTGCTTTATTTGCATCACCATCAACGGTTGAAGCGCAGCGTGGCGTCGGCTCCAATCTCCTGCCTCAGCTCAGCCACTCAATAGTAGCTTTGACAGCTCCAGCGTCAAAGGCAACTTTATGCATACCTAAAAAAAAATGAGAAAAACATTATTTGCAAACTAACGACATCTCGTGGATGTGCCTTTATGAAGCACCACACGTGCCCGGCACTGCCAAGTCCCGAGTCCCAACATATGTGGGAATACATCTGCTACTAGCGGATTGCTGCTGCTGTTGCTGATGCGGCTGCGGGTGTGTGCTTGATGGGCACACAGTCTCTACAGAGAGAACGTCATCTGATCAAACAGCCAAGCGCAGCCAGCTGGTGGTGCCTGCTGACGACGAAGACGTCGACGTTGGAGTAACGTTTCCGCCGTAAATGTTGACGGAATGCGAGGTAAAGAAAAAATAAGAGCTTCATCGACCATCAGCATCAGCAGGAGCCATCATTGGCATGCCGAGCTTGTGTTAGGAGTGGGTCTTTATTGTTTTTGTTGTTGCAGCTTCATCATACCAAGGACAGCAGCTGCACAAAGTGCCAAAGCATGACAAGAACCACAAGAACATCAATTCACTTAATATAAATCACATTCACAGCAGTGGAGCTTCCTCGCTCCATAGCCCAATCTTAATGCTAAGTGGTTTCGAATTTTATGAAAAATATTTATGCTTGGAAGCTAATGGGCCATCAATGCCTGATGCGCTGTTCCAGAGGATATCGATTTTGAATTGCATCCGCTGGAAATGTTTTATTTTCAAGAGCTGGCTAATGAATCTCATCCAAATCCAAAATTGCCCTAACTCTTAAAGCTTTCCGAGGCAGCATTCTGTTTGTTGTGACACTTTTTGTTGTTTGGTTGGTTAAGTTTTAATTTTTTTTCGGGTCCTCTAATTGCAAAGTGACAAAAAGAAACAAGTGGGTCGTATAAAGTTTGGGTATGCCGACTATGAAATGCTCTGTAACTTTCATTCACTCACTGCTCCCTAGTTTTGATGCGCTTTTGCAACATTGGCTAACTTTCTGCATGGAAGGGATTGAGAGGTGATCTCAAGTAGTTAAAAGAATTTTTCTATTCAAGTCCACATGAATCTTTAAGCCGATTCTTAGCTACAAGGTAAATACTTGTGACCGGGTGGCTTTTTTAGGGTTGTAGCAAATGGATATTGACAAAAATTAACAAACTTCACTTTGAAATAAACATTTTATGGTTTGCCCCCTACCGCTTTTACATACATCACATCAAATGCATCGGATAATGCATTCGGATAATATCATGCATCGATATTCTATGACCGCCAAGAATGGATATCCTTCTTCTGGCAAGGGCATCCACTCATCACACTCTGCACATATGTCAGTGCTGGGAAGTTTCCTCCAGGAACCAATCATTTTCTAGCCGTCTGTGCCAGTCGGGAAGCATCCATTGTCTGCCAATGCCACAGTAAGGTTCAGGCCCTATTATTTCAAAAAAGATTTTAGAATTAAATTTTAGCTTAAGGAAGATCTCTTATGCTTTAAAAAATTTGGAAGTATGCTGTAAGAAAAGTTATTAAGCTACAGGTTGTAGGTCCCAATGTGGTTAAGCATTTGCTCTCTACTGAAAGATCCTATTAGAACGATCCTAATATCGCCTTGTCCAGAATTTAGTACGGGCTTTCAGAGCTGTCGTGAACATTTAGATGCTCATAAGATTCTGAATGTTATCGCCTCCAACTCCTCTATCCAGTTCAAATATGTTACGATCAGTAGGACAATCAGCGTTTCATATATTTCTTCACTTTTCGCCAGCAACAAACTAGAACATAAATTTATCCTTCTGTGAAACTTTCAACAGAGAATTGGATCCTTATATTGTCCTGATTATTTCAGATATCTTACTCATTGCCTTCTTCGGATAACACAAAATTGTTTTATAATTGCAGTAACTTACTAAGCGCCCTGTACCCTTTGGTTATAGGGTAGTAGTCACTTTATGGTTCGTACGGCAGTAACGTATAACCCATGGGACTCCGACTTGCCCAGCCAAGTGCACAAACTAACAGCCTTCGAGTGCCAACACCTTGAATTCTCAACGAATCCAAAGTCCGGGGTCGCTCCTTAATAAGCGTTTTTGCATATGCAAACGAAAAATGTTAGCTATTTTTAGCGGTAGCTGCGTGCCACAGCGTTGCAATGTGGCAGCTCCCCCCGGTACTCGGCATCCTTAGTGTTGAAGCATTGCGGCTTCTGCCCCACCGCGCAACTGACATGTTTGTGTTTTGTGTGCAACGAAGTGAAAACTTCAGCATGTAAATGACTATTTTTTGCACAGGATTTGGGCGTGGCGGAGGAGGTGCTGCAACGGAATTCAGAATTTATTAAAGCTTTGTTTTTCCGCTGGAGCACAAGAAAGATATGATGCTGCAGCAGCATCTGCAGTGAATTGAGAAGTGCTCTCGAGCTCAGCAGAACATAACTTTCAAAAAAGCAGTCTCAGTTTTATATCGTGATAAGCGATATGGGAATGAGTTACGATAGAGTTGCGATAGATTTATATGTGTGTTTTGAGGAACTGAGTTTTGCTTGATTCCTCCGAAAAAAGAGAGTGAACAACTGCACCAACTTATCTTCAGGAAATTTAGGACTGTGCAATTTGTATGGCATCCACATTTTCTTACCTTGCAACTGATTAATTTTGTTAAATTTTTTGTGTACATGCAAACCCATATATTTTTATTACAATTAAAAAAATTTATTTGTTGATCAAAAAAAACTTTTTAAAATTTAAATACAAAATTTAATTTTTTTATTTTATTTGGAGTATTTATATTTGCTGTTGAGTTGAGAGGTTGCATAGTTTCGATAAAGTCAAATACATTTTCGATTTTAGTTTTTTATTTATACGTAAATAAACTTGTACGATAAAATACATTTAAAAAGAACTATCATTAAATACCTGTAATATTTGGTTTGAGATTGAATGAATTCGCTAGATTGTGCTACGTTCTTCTATATCCAGCCTTATCAAGCATCATTCCAAGCTTTAGAGATTGTGAAAATCAGACTGATGGTATAAATCAGTTGGGTTGGCAGGCTATTTACAATGATCGAAATCTACTTTTCTTAGTAGTTATTCCTGTAAGATTTACCTACTTCAATTATTATTTACATGATCTAAAAAGATTTCCCAAAATAAGTAAAGCATTTTGAGGTTACCTAATTGAAGGCGACTCAGTAGTCGTTGCACTGGTGCAGGCAAGCCAATTCCCGAGAAATCTCAAGAAACCCATCTGACAGCATCTTGATTCATCTTTTATGTCATTAAGAAAACAAATTTCGCGATACTTGTGGATAGTTCTGTAAAAGGGGGCATCTACTGCTCTAATTAAAGATCACTTATTACCAAAGGACAGCATGCTAGATTTCATGTGCTGACTTCAGTACAGTCCAGTTGGATGCCGAGAGGCGTGCTTTTTTTCAATAGGAACTATCTCCAAGCTTGAGATGAGGATTTGGCCATAAGTAATTTGAAATGATGAAAGATGTGCCACCATTTAGCTGCATGTTCCAGCATTTTGCAATACTATATACCTATGTATTTTATTTTTTTATAAAATTTTTAAAACTATTATTATTTTTAATAAATAATAATCCTAAAATATTAAATATAACTAATATTTTTGTATTTTAGTACTTATTATATTATTTACTATTTATGTAAAATTTCAAGTTATCATTTTATATCTAATTTTATTTGAATAAACTTTTCTACTTAAATAAAACTTGCATTATTTAAATTTTTGCCTTGAAAAAGTAATAGCCGAGAAGTACTTCTAGATAAAAGAAAAATATATAAATTTCTGGAAAATATATAACAGAATTAAAAAAAAATAGAAACAATTTCGTAAAAAAACTTTATTTTTTAAAGGAATTCATCTAATTTGTTTTCAACAACATAATGGTTCTGTCTACAAATTTCTCTATATGTACAGAATTTTTGATACATTTTAAGAGCCCAGTAGCTGAAACAAAATAGTCTTTTTAAAAAACAAGAAACCGTCGAAAAAGTTTCAATACCAGCTCAGAATTTCGCTGCTCATCCCTATTAAGTCTCTTTTGTGACTTACATCTGAATGAATAGGGGTAAGTATAATAGACTGGTAGAATTCAATATATCACTGATTTGTGGCTGCCTAAGAAGCAAAATTCTTGTTTTACAAAGAACAAGGTAAAATTAATCCACACTCTGCTTCTATTTTTGTTGCATTCCACATTCTGTTGTCAGTCACTCTCCCATAAACTCTCTCGTCGTGACCCTTCTGGACATCTCCAGCTCAACAGCCTGGATTGGCGATTTCAAAATATAATAAGATAACTGCAAAGCATAAAAATATTTGTTGGTTTGCAAATTTCGCAAAAAAAAAAAATGGCGTACGTAAAGTATGGCGCTGACGACTTTCGGATACCCTGTACCATTAGCTTGCAATAAAATCCGGTGCCTTCATAAAAAACCAAAAACAAGAATTTGGTACAATGCTTGGGTACTCTTAAAAACTTCTGAATGCCAAATCTGGTTACGATATCTTTATTAAAAAATTAAATATAGGGAATTTTGTATTAAAAAAGTTATTTCGACCGATCGGTCCTATGGGAGCTATATGATATAGTCAACCGATTTTGATCAAAGCGCTTGGGAACTATAAAAAACTTTTTTTTTTGGTTTATGAAGATAAACAAACGAATTATTCATCTAAAACTTTTTTTTTCGAGTTCGTCCGAAACACCTATATAATTTAACCCCGATATAAAAAAAATTAAATAAACTTGAAAGTTTGGTTACTCTAGCTCTTACCATCTCTGGGATCTCTTCGGTTTGCACAACCTTAATATACCATTTGTACCATACAGTACAGGGTATAAAAAGTATATTATTTAGCTATGTTGACCGCTTCGCCCCTTCTTTACCTTAAACTCTATAAAATAATAGTTAATTAGAATAAAACTAGAATTTTTTCAATTTCAATTCATTTATTCATCCAAAATTAAATTTTTATACATAATTATATTTACAAGTTTGTTTTGAGTTTTATCAAAGATATTACAGCAAATTAAAATTTATTTATATTACAATAATAATTTTTTACAATAAAGTATAAATATTTTTAAAGGTAAAAAGGGAAAACCTTCATTTGACAACAAAAAATATATAAAAATCAAACACTAATTGAATATGTATTGGTTGTCAAAAAAGTCTTGCGGTATTTCCGCAAGCTTGTCTTTGCAAGCGCGTAGTTCTAGTTGTATTCGTCGCATCGGTTCACGCTAGAGCTTTTTGGAAAGCTCTTTTCACGTGCTAACACGTGTTTGATTAATTGTTGTTTGCTTTTAGTCGTTCGTGAGTTATAGCGTCGCAAACATGGAGCAAAATAAAGAGAAAATACGGCATATTTTACAGTACTACTACGATAAAGGCAAAAATGCATCTCATGCTGCCAATAAAATTTGTGCAGTTTATGGACCCGATACAGTTTCCATTTCCACCGCACAAAGATGGTTTCAACGTTTTCGTTCTGGTGCAGAGGTGATCGAAGATGCGCCACGGTCCGGAAGGCCTGTTGTCGAAAATTGCGATAAAACCGCTGAATTGATCGAAAGAGACCGGCATAGTAGCAGCCGTAGCATCGGCCAAGAGCTGGGCATGAGTCATCAAACCGTTATAAACCATTTGAAGAAGCTTGGATTGAAAAAGAAGCTCGATGTATGGGTGCCACACGACTTGACGCAAAAAAGCATTTTTGACCGTATGGATGCATGCGAATCGCTTCTGAATCGCAACAAAATCGACCCGTTTTTGAAGCGGATGGTGACTGGCGATGAAAAGTGGGTCACTTACGACAACGTGAAGCGTAAACGGTCGTGGTCGAAAAGCGGGGAAGCTGCCCAGACGGTGGCCAAGCCTGGATTGAAGGCCAGGAAGGTTCTTCTGTGTGTTTGGTGGGATTGGCAGGGAATCATCCACTATGAGCTGCTCCCCTATGGCCAAACGCTCAATTCGGACCTGTACTGCCAACAACTGGACCGCTTGAATGCAGCACTCATGCAGAAGAGGCCATCTTTGATCAACAGAGGCCGAATTGTCTTCCATCAGGACAACGCCAGGCCACACACATCTTTGGTGACGCGCCAGAAGCTCCGGGAGCTCGGATGGGAGGTTCTTTTGCATCCACCGTATAGTCCGGATCTCGCACCAAGTGATTACCACCTATTTCTGTCCATGACGAACGCGCTTGGTAATCGGAAGTTGTCCACAAGAGAGTCCTGTGAAAATTGGCTCTCCGAGTTTTTTGACAATAGGGAAGCGAGCTTCTATAAGAGGGGCATTATGAAGTTGGCATCTCGTTGGGAACTCGTCATCGAACAAAACGGCGCATATTTGACTTAAATCGCATTATTATAACCAATTTTATGAGCAATTGAAAATTCAATAAAAATACCGCAAGACTTTTTTGACAACCTTATATATGGTTGACTATTTTCACAATAGTCGACAATATATCATTAATTTCAGTTTGGTAAATTTCAGTTGTTAGTATTAAGTACTTATGTTATCTTTCTGCATTCTCTAATTATGTCATAAGAGAGTTTGTTATTTTGTTAAAATAGTTGAGGTTCTGTCTCATGATGAAATCTGTGATTTTTTCATTTCCTGTTTCGAGGTGCAACAAACGCGTGGAATATCTCCAGGGCTTGTTGTTTATAATTTTCAGACATTTATTTTGAATGATCTGCATTTTTTTCAAATGACTGTTAGCAGCTTTATACCATACTGGAGAGGCATATGATAAAATTGGTCTTAGAACGCATTTAAAAATTAAGTTTTTATTCTTGAAATTTAGGAATGATCGTCGATGTAGGAGTGTCCACAGGGCTCTCAGCGATTTCATTGCCTTTACACAAGTTTCGTCTACATATATGTTTTTGGAAACTGAGTTTTTTATCGAGAATGACACCCAAGTGTTTGAAGTGGTTCTGGATAACAATATTATTAATTTCAAATTGTAGATGTCTTAATGGAAGCCGCTTGTAGGACTTGTTGCATGGGAAAATTATGGATTGAGTTTTCTCGTGATTTATTTTTATTTTCCACTTAGAGAAATATTTGTTGCAGGCTTTCAGACTTTTTTCCATTTTTTTCAGAAGTGCGCTGGTGAGTTTACTGGATGCGATTAGGGCTGTGTCATCCGCATAGTAGGCAAGATCGATTTCTTTTGGAGGCTTAAAGTCTAATATATAAATTATATATAAAAGCGGAGAGAGTATGGAACCTTGAGGTAATCCAGAGAGTGTGTTATTGACAGAAACAGCAAAAGAACGTTTATCGAGGAAGTCTGCTACTATTCCACAGAGATACTTGGGCAAATCTTTTTGAATCAATTTGTAGAGCAGTCCGTTGTACCAAACAGTATCGAAAGCTTTTTTAATATCTAGTAGAATTATACCGGATGATTTTTTGTGACTTTTGTAAGTTAAAATTTAATTTTTTATTCTGCTAATTTGGTGAACGGTACTATGTTCTTTTTTGAACCCAAATTGTTCTTTAGATATTGTACCATGTGTAGGAACAAAATTGTTTATTCGATATTGAATGAGTTTTTCGAAGATCTTTCCCAGATTACTCAAAAGACTTATCGGTCTGTAGCTCTTTTCTTGTTACAATGTATATTCTTTATTTTTTTTTATTAAAATTCCAAAATTACATTTTGTTTTTTTGTATTAAAAAATAACTTTTGATTTTCTATATCTTTCACATATCTCTTATATCTTATATAGTCACCAGGGTGTGTTTGGAGTCATATTTGAACAACATCAGTATGAGACCATGTCATCTTAAATTAAAATAATAATTTTAAAATAAATATTCTGTTCAAATATAATTTAAATATCCTTTCTTTTGCCGCTATGGCAGTCGGCGTGAACGAATTTAAGATACCCAGTACTATTTGATTGCAATTAAATTCAGTGCATTTGTTAAGTATTCAAAATTTAGTTACGATGTAAATTTCCATAAAATCGAATTTTGCCACAAAAACGTTTTTTGAGCTTTCCGAAAAAGTTTGCGTACGCCAAACGAATTATGTGTCTAAAACTTTTAATGTTTGCGTCTTCGAACATTTTTCACCTTCCTTCACGCTGTTGCTTGTCAGTTTCGAAGTCTTAAAAGCGTCAAGAACAAAATCGGTAGTAATCCAAAATTAATTGTTCAAACTTGGTTTATTTATTTTTTGGATATGTTAAAATTAATCAAAAGTTGGCTATTGGCTTCAATAAGTACTTTGTTGCTCACCTAAAAATATTTTATTTTCTGGTGCTACAATTCACAATTTGTTTAATCAAAGGCAGCGATAAAATGATTTTTTTTTTAACGGACTTATTAATTACTATGTCCGACGCCATTTATTTATATTATAATAGTTTTAAGTCTATTTTTAGTAGTAATATATTGATTATATTAACGCAACAAATTAGTTTTTCGAGCGCTTTTTTCTTTGCAAAGTACATGAACTGCGTCTTGGCGACATGGATGCATTGTCCGGGACACCAGCAGGCTCTTCCTGCAGCTCGCTATCATGAGTGCCTTCTAATTAATAAGTACTATCTTTGGTGTTTAATTGAGAAATATAAATATACTAGCCGGCCTTCGGCACGCTCGCTCCGCTCGCTCGTCTAGAAACACGTTGACTATTTTCTAGATGAACTGCTAAATGGACAACGGTTGGGTGTCGTTCGTGAATTTGGAATGAGAAAATTCGCCATATTGCCTCGTTACTGCTAATGCAACGTCCTATTTGATATTGTGAAATTTCGTCATTCACATTGTCGGCTCTCACACCAAATCGCTATATCGCTTCCCTTATTGACGTATTTGCAGATATATTTTATTGATTTTACTGAGTTGCAATACTCGACGTTAATGTGGGCTTTATATGTTTTTGATAATAATGGCGAAAATGGAACAACCCAACGATAGTCAATTTCAATTTCTTGATTTTGCACTTTGATTGTGGTTGATCTGCCATTGTCTTTTGTTGATCTACGGCGATATAATGGGTATCCATCGTAGCCCGTAACAGTGTCCGAAGTCAATGCCCTTGGATATCTTTTGGAGCATTTGCCGTCGATCATGCATGGTGAAGTTGGGTTGAGCACACCATATGGTTCGTGGATCATATTCTTTGTGATAACCTCGAACAATTCTGGATCATTTGTTTGAACTGGGATTTCCGCCGATATCACATCATCAATTTCATGCGGTAGTATTTTCTGAGGTAATCCTCTCGTCTGCCATTCTACCGAATACATCCAGCAGCGAACCTCTCCGAATACACTGCTTTTGATAATAAGCAGGCCTGCTGTTTCATTGGGAAATTTCAGTGCTTGGCACTGGTCACATACCTTGTTCATTGTTCCAATTACAACAGATTGACGCGAGCTATAATCGGTCGTATTGTTATATTCGAATGCAGCTCTGTGCAGATTGGATGCATTGCGCATTTGCCTGAATGTTCTTTGGATTAAATTCTGTTCTGCATGGATTTCATCTGATTGATTCTGATAATCCCGATTTCGTCTCATTCTCATTCGAGCATGTATGAGCAAAATGTGATCTTGCTTCTCTTAATCGATTCAACTCATTCCTTTGTAAACGTTGTTCCTCAGCTTCAGCTGTTCTTCGGGATGATTGCAATTGAGTTCTACGCGAACGTCTCCCAATGTTACGTCTTTTTGGCGGCATTATGTGCAAATATTGATCTGATCATATGTATTTTACACAGAAATCAAAACATGAATCGTTAATAATTTTTTTGTTTCCTTTCGACAAAAACTATTAACTAAAAAATATTAGTGAATCTGACAATGTACACAATGCCAACCTAAATTAAAAAAAAAAATTGTATTGGAAAATCAAATTGTCCTTTTTAGTATTTTCGTCGCAATTTTGTTATATTTTCTCAACCCTAAACAATCCTTGGACTTCCACGAACATTTCAAGACCAAAATTAGCCAAATCGGTTCAGCCGTTCGTGAGATCCTAAGCTTAGAAGGAACATAACATTGTGACACGAGAATTTTATATATAAGATATATATATATATATATAAATATATAGATCAGGTCAGCAAAGAGATTTTCGTATTAATTTTTTTTAGGAAACATTTCATTTGACCAATTCCATTAAGTGGACCTCAAAAATTCTCTAAGACGTACATAAATACTAGTCGCTCAACTTATTGGTCTGTTTCCCATTTCCTTTCCGATAAAATAAATTAGGGTTCTGTGCAAAAACCTCAAGTTCACGGGCGTATAGAGCTCCTACAACATATGTATATTAGTATATAGTTTTACTTCAAACACGTGCTTGGACTGCCCGTGAATTTTTTTTTTAACTTATTGCAAAGCGCAAAAAATTAATTAAGCAATCATTTATTTTACGGAATTTTTTTTACCATAATTTTTTATAGAGTTGCCAGACTCACGCACTGCTCCAACAAAATCACAAAAATCATTCTTCAGAGCATCTGTCCATACTGTCAATCTAATCAATAGAATCGAGTGTATCGAGTGCAACAAAATTTTCTTCCATATAAATTTTTTATTGTGTGGAATTATCATTGGAACTATTTTAAATTATTTTTAGTGAATTTTTCTACCATATTCATAATTGTCTTTGAATATTTTCCGTAACAATTCAACAACAAGAAAAACCGATGCCTAAAAAGCACAATTTTGGCTTTTATATTTTATTAGCTCTCGGACATTTTTTATTTATCTTGTTATAATGCCATTTTCCAAAACTTGTTGGAATTATATTACCTAGTTTTTGATATTATAAATTATTTCTATACCTTGTACCAAAATAATAATGAATTACAATTTTTTATTTTGTACACCATACATTTTTTTGCGACTTTTTTGAACGAACTGAAAAGTTTCCTAAAAATTGTTTCCTCCGCATTTATACCATTTTATATTGTAGAATATGTTTTTGAAAAACACTGGGTTACCCAATTGGCTGCCTTAGATGTGCTGCAATAAATTTTGAAGTTGAATGATTTGCCGGAAAATATATTTGATGCTTAAATTTGGCCTATTCTGTTGACCGTAAAATTTGAGTGACATCCAGAAACGTTTTTGCTTTTCATGAAGAGTATAAAATCGTATCGTTTGTTACGAAAAATAATTAGAATTGTGAGCAGTAATTGAAATGTGGCGTATACGACGTGTTGGCCGTTGCATTTAATGTCGCATTACACGTGTTTGCTGTAAAAGGCGCCATAAAAGTCCGCCCTGGCCCGGAGCTATTGAAGATTCTGGTTATTGATTTGATTTGTTACGGCTCCGGCATCAAGAGCGCGCACCTTGCCGGAAACTGAAAAAAACATTTTGTTATATTTTTTATGACATTTTTATATGCTTTTTTTTATTGGCATACACATTTTGCTTATCGTCGAGTAAAATAAAACAAAAACAAGAACAAGAACCAAGAAACGATTTCCGAAACAAAAATATGTGTAGCTCATGTATATGTTATTTTGCAACGGATGTTGCCCGAATCCATTTACTTTAAAAATGCACAAATCCAAACACGGAACCGCTCAGTTCCATTGACCCGAGCTGCCTGGTCAACCAACTGCATTGCAGTTATAGGGTTGCCATTGCCATTGTCATTGTCATTCCATCAGCATTTGCATATTTGGAAAATATTTTGACTCTTATTGCTAAAAAATACAAAGCATAAAAATTTACAGACACCCAATATATTTTGTTGTTGCAGTCATCAGTTTTTATACCCTATTCCGCCTAGGGTTGTGGTATTATAGATTTCTGCAAGGCATAGAACAGGTTAATAAAACCAGCACTTTGGAGTCGTTTAAAGCATTTGTAGTTATTCCAACTTTTAGAGCTACCAATTTAATCAAGAAAAGAACGTTTTATTGAAGTTTAATGATCCATATCGGGCTGCGGTTTTCACTATTTTCATAGATCATGAAATTAAAAGTGGCCGAAATATGATCAAAACAATAAAATATCCTTCTAAGTATAGTCGAGGTAAATCCGGAATATATTCGTGCGGGTCTCCTTTATTACAGCTTAGGACAAATCTGCAAAGATAGCGTTGCATTTCATGTTTAGGTGTTCCTTTTCAGTAACAGAGTAGACTTGATTGATAACGCGCAACGATGAGCCGAGAACAGGACCGCAGGGCAGCGATACTGGAGTCACTACGCGCCGGGAAAACACCGAAGGAGATAATTTAATGGTTTGGATATAAAAAAACACAAGTTTATGAAATTAGCAAGAAGTTTCGAGATGGTGAAAAGAAAAACGAGGTTTCTTCAGAGCGAGCAAGCCACAATAAACGATCCGACCGAAAAAGAACTTCGAATTTGTCGATGAATTGAAAAAGAAGATTGACGCCGATCCGGGATGCAGTATGAACAAGTTAGCTAAAGATATGGGCGTAGCGCGGTCAACAATCAGTCTTACGGTGCACGAAGATCTTGGTTACAGATCTTATGTCCTCAGAAATCGACAGTTGTTGACTCACAAAAACAAAGAAGATCGAAGAGTTAAGAGTCAAGCACTCTTAAATGACATCAAGCACAAGAGCGCCGGCTACCTCAAGTTTTCTTCAGACGAAAAAAATTTCATTCAAGATAAAATAGTAAATCGTCAGAATGATCGATGGATCTGCCAAGATCCTGAACAAGTGCCTACTGTCATGCACACGAAATTTCCTGCTTCAGTCATGGTTTTGGGTGTCGTAAGCTGTGATGGGGACGTCATACCACCCCACTTTTTCGAGCAGTGGCTTCGGTTGAACGCCGAAGGATATATCGAAGTACTGATATCAGATGTGAAGCCTTGGATAGATCGGGTGACCGCTGGAAGAGAATACGTGTTTCAGCAGGACTCTGCACCAGCTCACAAGTCCAGAAAGACTCAGGCTTGGCTGTACGAGAATATGCATCACCACTGGTCCCCAGATTTTTGGCCACCGTCCAGCCCAGACTGTAATCCTCTCGACTACTACGTGTGGGGCGTAGTTGAAGGAAAGGTGAACAAGACATCTCACAACACAAAGGACGACCTGAAGGCCAAAATCATGGATGTGATGACCAACATGAACAACATGGAGGTGAAACGGGCCTGTTCTCGATTTCGGTCCAGGCTTGAGCGGGTAGTTGTGGCTGAAGGCGGCTATATTGAATAATTAGGATGTTCCATATATGTACTTATTATGTAAAAAGTATTACTTGAATAAATAACATTTAAACATAATTATTGATAATATTTATTTTTCATTGAATTTTCCGAATTTACCTCGACGACCCTGTATGTATTAAATTTGATTTAAAGGTACATTCAAATAAGTCTACAAGCAAAAGCCATTGGTTTTTTTGTTTTTCTAAGCCAATACCATCTCCTACTTATAAAAAAGGAATCCTAAGAATCTATTCAATCACCGTCTCAATATTTTGATACAATATGAGATATTATCTGCTTGTAGTAAAATGGGTGCAGTGTATTCAATTGTCGGTTAACGCTTTAAAATGTTTAAAGTTTTATTGTTTTAAATTAAAAAATCGATTTAATTGAAAAAACGCAACATTGTAGATAGAATCATTGGTAATGGAAGCTGGCATGCGGGCAATTCTTTTACAAACCGAAAGCTTTTGTTGCTCATTACATTCTACCAATTTTTCTAGCCTACTTTTTGATTACGGTTTATAATAATTATAATATTATTATTTCAAATACAACCACTAGGCTGATAGGGTTTAATTTAGTGTATATAAACTTTGTGTAATTTTTATTCCCTTTACCGTATAATACAAAGCCGAAAATGTATGTAACATATAGAAGGACTCGTCGGAGACTTTCCAAGCTTACCTAAAGTATGATTAGGATGACTAAAGAAGTCGATATACCAATGTCCGTCCGTCTGTCAGTATTTTAGTCCATTTGAAAGCCTATATCTCACAGATGGTAAGAGCTACAGTAATCAAACTTTCACATTAGATCCCATTGTATTCCATAGGAGACAAGTTTATTTTATTTTTTTGATATCGGTGTTAAATTATAGGGGTGTTTCAGACGACCTCGAAAAAAAAAGTTTTATATGAATAATTCGTTTGTTTATGAAGATATCGTAACCAAATTTGGCATTTGAAAGTTTTTTACAGTTCCCAAGCACTGTACCAAATTTGATCAAAACTATATCATATAGCACCCATGGGACCGATCGACCAAAATAACTTTTTACACAAAACCCACGTAACGTAACCAGATTTGGCATTCAGAAGTTTTTTAGGGTACTCAAGCATTGTATCAAATTTGAACAAAATCGGTTGACTGTATCATATAGCTCCCATAGGAACGATCAGTAAAAAAAATTGTTTGCTTTACAGAAGAATTGTTTTTGGATTTTTGTGAAGGAACCTGTTTTTATTGCATATGTAATGACACTTCGCTTTTTTACTTGGCAACTTGGGATAAACTTTAGAAGGTATTGGATGATCGTCGATAAAAAGCATTTTAATCTAAAAATTTTCCGTCAATATGCGTTTTAAAATATCATAGAGCTGGTGCAAAAGAAAAAACATATATTTTTAAAGTTTGACATTATAATTTTGGAAACTTATTTTGGCATCTATATCATTGGGGACATATAAATACAAATAATATAATATGTAAAGATAAATAAATACTCAATTTTCTGGACGCTTTTACGAGAATGTCAGCAAATAGTTGCTTCTATTGAAAAATTATTGTAGTACATTTGGACGCTCATGTAAGTACATGAACCTTAAGATTTGTTTATGAAAAGGTGTTTATGCGATGTGTCAATAACTTTTAAAAGATTTAGCAACGTTTTGCATTCAATTTCTGATAAATAAAGTTAAATATTTATCCCTTCGAACAAATCAGTTTGTTTGACAGTTGTCAAGCTGTCAGTAGCGTTGTGAATGGCAAAATAAATTTGTTTGCATTTACGTTTAATTTTTGGATTTTCTTTTGATTCAAAATTTCAAACTAAATTTATGCCGTGCAATTAATTTTGATAACTATTCAATTATTGACATTCACAAACATCACTGACATACTGAGCGTTGCCACCTTTGCAAACTTACTGTACATTTAAATCTTTGCACTTCATAACTTAGTCAAATTAAACATGCAGTTTTTAAATTTTAAATTAACATCGAAATACTTTTAGTTAGTACCACAACTTGGTGGGAACCCGAAAGGGAGAACCAGTATCTCCTATGTTCTCCTGCGGCCCATTTGTTTATCTTGGCGCAGGGGATGTGGTCAGGGTGGAGGCACCCTGTCATGCTAGATCGTCAGCGATCGTGTTACCTTGCAGTTCCGAGTGTCCAAGTACCAAACATATGGTTTGGAGGTAGTTAAGGAATTCTTTAACCATCCTGGAGAAGACACTCCAGGATGACAATGCCCTAATAGCATATTGGCTATCTGAAAAATTTAATATTGGGAGTATGCATTGAAATCCGCTGTTTGCCAATAGATGGAGCCACCGCTAAATTGGTGGGCAAAAAAGTATGGTTGAAAATGACAGATGACAAGCTTAGGCATCTGTCAACAATCTCTCATCATTAGATTTGTGATTTTTAAGCGTCGTCATATAGTTATTTTCTTCGAAAAATGTCAGATTTTGAGCCAAATAAGCGTCATTTGCGGGAAGTTTTACTTTTCCTCTTTCATTCAAAGAAAACTGCGGCTGAAGCATGCCGATTGATAAGAGAAGTTTACGGCGATGCTGTTATTGGTGAAACAACGTGTCGTGATTGGTTTCGTCGTTTTAAAAGTGGTGATTTTAGCACCGAAGACAAGGAACACCCGGGCCAAGCGAAAAAGTTTGAGGACGAAGAATTGGAGGATCTGCTCGATGAAGACCCGTGTCAAACCCAACAAGAACTTGCAGAATCATTGGCAGTCGATCAAGCAACCATTTCCAGACGCTTGAAAGCATTGGGAATGATCCAAAAGCAAGGAAATTGGGTGCCGTACGAATTGAAGCCGCGAGACATCGAACGCCGTTTTTTCACGTGTGAACAACTGCTCCAACGTCAAAAACGAAAGGGTTTTTTTCATCGTATCGTCACTGGCGATGAAAAGTGGATCCATTACGACAATCCCAAGCGCAAAAAGTCATATGGATACCCGGGCCATACCTCAAAATCGACGGCAAAGCCGAATATCCATGGATCGAAGCTCATGCTGTGTATTTGGTGGGATCAGAGGGGCGTGGTCTATTATGAGCTGCTAAAACCAAATGAAACGATCACGGGGGACTTGTACCTACGACAATTGATGCGTTTGAGCCGCGCACTGAAGCAAAAACGGCCAGAATATGAGGAAAGGCACGACAAAGTTATTTTGCAGCACGACAATGCTCGACCACATGTTGCACAGCCCGTAAAAACTTACTTGGAAACGCTGAAATGGGATGTCTTACCCAACCCGCCGTATTCTCCAGATATTGCTCCTTCCGATTACTACTTGTTCCGATCCATGACAAATGCCCTGTCCGAGCAGCGGTTCACTTCTTATGAAGATACCAAAAAATGGGTCGATTCGTGGATTGCCTCAAAAGATGAAGAGTTCTTCCGAGCTGGTATTCGAAAATTGCCAGAAAGATGGGAAAAAGTAGTGGCTAGCGATGGACAATACTTTGAATAAACAATTTGTATACATTTTTTTCACAATAAAGACTCAAATTTTGTAAAAAAACAGCGGATTTCAATGCATACTCCCAATATGTTTGCTCCCCTAGTTTCCTTGAGTAGGATACTAAGGACGCAGATCTCTATGGCATGAATCTCCGCTTGAAAGACGCTGGGCCAGATGCTGGCCCTGCTCAGTTTAGGCCCCATCCGTGAACCATTGTTGCCACCGGAGGTTTCCACAGCCCAAGTCTCCCGACTTGGGAAAAGAGTTATAAATTTCTTGTTATGAAAAAGTTCCGTGATCATAACATCTGATCTAGAGCAGATCGATACGTCAGGAAGGGAAAAGATAAGTACTGGATTCGTAGTAGACTCTGCATGGCTGATTTTTTGATGAAAATATGCAGTGGTGTGAGTCCAAGGACTGACTCCAAGACAGCCCCATGTGCTGCCAAAAAATTTTCTACAGTCCCACATGTAGCTTTGGAGAGTACTTGTTTTAAATGGGAGTTCCAGTTGAGTCGTTTGTCTAGGACCACACCTAGATATTTGACCTGGTCTGAGTACTCCACCTCTAGGTTTTGAAGCTGCATGTTGTATCTCTCGTGAAGATTTTTAGCTTTCGGGCAAACAGTTTCCTCTGCTTCTCTTTTCTTGTGTACATCTTTGGTCAAACTAATCGATAAATGCTGAATAAGACGCTGTTCGATATCTCATCTCTCTCCCATGCACCAAAATGGCTGCTCCAAAGATTTATAATCATTTAATTTAGCTTTGGTTGAAGTGGAAAATCAACATGATACAAAATGAGTCTAAAATGATTTAGAAGGAAATCAGCTGTAATGAGCTCTAAATAAAAATAATTAAGTCAGAGTAAGTAAGTAGGAGATGTTTTTGAAGTACATGAGCTTAAAAATTGGTTCTTTTTTTAAATTCAATTTGAAATTAAAATCATTTAACAAAATACTAAAATAATTTTAAGCTATTCTTTTTCTCAGATTTTAAAATGATGCGAACTAATAATGTTAGTTCAACATTGAAGTTCGATGTGAAAAAGAATTACCCACATATATGTTACGAAGTTATAGCCATTGGAAAACCTTTCCATGGAATTGTAGCATAAATTTAAATATTTTCATTTACTTTTTTTTTTATGTTTCTGGTCAAGGCGACAAGTCCTGGCCATGTGTTAAATGCATGCAGCAGAATTTCAGGGCAATAAATGAAAATCTGACACAAAAAATATGCAAATACTGTACGCATAACCAGAAGCTATGTTTCACCATTGTTATGCTAAAAAGTTCTCTCTATAGCTCCAGTCTTTATTATGGATGTGGGCACTAGTTTGGTTGCCCTGGTGAGCTGTGCAGGACGTAGGAGCACTTTCCTGAATCCCCTTGTAGTGTGTTACAAAATATTTGTTTTAATAAATTGAATCTTGTGCAGTGCTGAATAAGTTGAGTCTTACATTTTATTATTACTTGGCAGGCAAACAACAGGTATTTAAATATAAATAGAAAATCTTGGAAAAAAAATCCAAAGCAAAGGTGGAGAGATTGTGTGCGATATAGTGGGATGGCCCTAAGTTCAAGAGAAGCTTAAATGCACGACTTTAGTTTCAAAGGCTAAAGGATTTCAATATTAAGTACATTTTTATAAAACAACAAAGCCGGAATAACAGGAGTGACTTTTGAAGAGGATTTGATAAAAGTTTTCACAGCTAAAATCCGCGAAAAATCAATATGAGATTACAAAATAAAAGACTAGAGAGAACATATTTTAAAACTGTTATCAAAAAGGTAAGCTAATTAAATACCTAGAGGGTCAATTGTATAATTAAAACACACAGAAAATTTAAAAAATTGACTGAATTTCAACGATAAAAAAATACAAGAATGTATTCCGAAATTTAATAGAGCTGCCAAAATTCCCAAAAATTGTAATTAAATGCCTTAAGCGTTGAAGTCCAATGAAATTTTTTTATTTTATTCCAACTGGTGTTCAAAAATGCACAGCGAAACGAATTTTATTTACAATGTAAATAAATTTTATATATTTTGTGCTAAATTTAACACAAAGTAACTGACGGACGCTCAATATGTGTTCATTGCTCATTTAAATATTACATTTTTCAATCGTGTTTCATTTTTAGTTTTTCCACATATGCCGCCAGGCAGGTCAAAAATATTGGAAAAGTTTTGTTGCCCAATTTGGGTAGGTTGGGGGTAGCTACCAAGTGGCCTCAGGACATGGTGGTTTGACCAACAAGCTGGATTGGGATTTTGTTGGTTCAAACTTAAATGCTGATAAAGTTTTTCGAACAGTTCGATGTTAATTTAATTTGATTTTCTCGTAAATTTCTTACAAATTGAACACTTTGCTAAGCCTCAATTGTACAACAAACTCGTTTCAAAAAAGTTGGCGAACAAAAAGTTTTTCTGATGACATATTATGAGAAGGACATTTATTCTTTTGGGTAATGATTGCCTGGCTAGCTAGGCAGGCAGACTGTCTCCTGGCGTTTCTTTTATGCTATTTGGAAAAAGTTTATACAAGACAATTTAATTATAGTTACAATTACGGTTGCCAAGTGGCTTGCAGCTTGCAGGAATCAGTGCCAGGAGATTAAAAAAAAAAAAATATATATAAAAAACAGAAAACAATATTTTAAGCCCTACAATATTTAAGATTGTCGAAAAAGTTAAAGACCATTTGTCTGTGTGTGGAAACTGAAAATTGCCTTAACGTATCTCGATTCATTTTGTTTATTTTATGTTTCGTGTTGTGAATTTAATGGCCGTCGTCAGGATCGCCCTCTGCCGCTAACAAAAAGCCACTCGACAATATTTACGTGACTGAACTTCCCTCTCACAGATACACGCACACACACAGAGACAATGTTTGGCAACATAACCTCAATGTGCATAAAAACGAGAGCATCGTGGTCCACAAATCAAAGTTTCATTCGTTGCATCAGAAACGTTTTGTCCAAAATTGCGGCATGCAAATTGCATGAGGAGTAGCAAAAAGATACAAACAAACAAACAAACAACCACTCACATACACATACACACTTTAGTGTTTGTATATAGGTATCTGTGTGTGCGTTGGGGGTATACGTATACATATACGTGTATTTGCATGCACGTAAACAAAAGTAAACACGTGTGTCTGCATCTGCAGAAGAATCTTAATTGCTTTGGCTTCATTCTGACCATCTTCAACGACCAGTTCCAGCGTGCAGAAGTTCCCCTGCAACTTACCAGCACTTAAGTAAAGCATTTTATTTTCATTGTTTAATATTTTGTAACGTTAGCCAACCCCAAACACGTGCTCATTTGGTTACACTGCAATATATTTGAATTTTACACAAAATTTGCTCCTGCTGACTTGCTCTTAATTTTGCCAATACTAAAATGTCAGAAGTGTGTGTGTGTGTGTGAGTTTGGCTTGTGACCGGTATGACCTTCAGCAACAAACCTCTAGAGTCAATGGCAAGGACAACGCAGCTTGACGTTTACATTCTACTTGCTACATGCTACGTAAACGGCTCACATAAAAGCTCAAAAGCAAAATTCCAATAAAACATAAACAAAAAACACTAATAAAAGTCAAATGATATGACCTCTTTGCTGCCCAGTTTTCCAGGCAGCGGCATAATCTGGCTAAATAAACATTTTTTATTGTCCCATCCAAAACGTCGAAGAAAACTGCAGGGAGAGAGACTTTTACAGGCACCGCACGCTTTGCTGGTACTCTCTGCTGGTGCAACATGTCGTATACGCAATTTTTGTGTTTATAGCTTTGCAGCACTTTTATGTACACTCACTCACCCACTTGCACGGACACGGACACGGAAAATTGCTGGGCACTCATCTCTGCGTACGTCATAGCATTTCCATAGCCTCAGTCTTAACGCTCAGCATGACATTTGTTGCTCCTACAACGGTCACTCTGGAGAACATCCGCCAAAAATGAGAAGCAAAAAAAGTTTGACGCTCTTATGGTGGTGCTTGCCAGTCGAATGCTTTGTACACTATAAAATAATATCAATATGACTTATAAAATAAATTGATAGAGGGAAAGTGATTGAAAAATGCAATCTAGGTATCTCAAGAGACCCTTATGATATCATAACAGATAACAATTAATGCATCTATTTATGTACGAGGTGTGTTCAAAAAGTAAGATGACTTTTCAAATTTCGCGGGCAACGTATTTTCGATTATCGATTTTTGTTGTGTTGGTACACTCTTCCCGAACATCTGTACCAAATTTCAAGTGAATGACATTTCTTGTTTGGTTGTGAGAGGCGTAAAGGTTATAAGTGTTTTGCGTGCTTGGCGATTTTTAACTATCCAAAAATATGGATCAACGGATTTGCAAAAAATTTTGTGTAAAAAATAAAATTAGGTGCTCCGTGACACTTGAAATGTTGACAGTAGCATACGGTGAAAATGTTCTGAGTAAAAGAAATGTTTACAAATGGTACAAACTCTTCCAAGATGGCCGGGAAGATGCCAATGACGAGCCTCGCTATGGACGCCCAAGCACGTCAACAACTGATGAAAACGTTCAAGCAGTGAAGAAAATTGTTTTGGAAAATCGTCAAATCACTATCAGAGAAGTTGCTGAGGATGTCGGTATATCGCTTGGCGCGTGCCATGAAATTTTTTCTAACGTTTTGGGCATGAGACGTGTGTCAGCGAAGTTTGTTCCGAAATTGCTAAATTTTGACCAAGAGAACCGTCGCATGAGCACCGCTCAAGAGCTGTTGAATGACGTCAACGTCGACCCAGATTTACTCAAAAGGGTCATAACTGGTGACGAATCATGGGTATATGGTTATGATATCGAAACCAAAGCCCAATCGTCCCAATGGAAATACCCAGGAGAACCAAGACCGAACACGCAAATCACTTATAACCTTTACGTCTCTCACAACCAAACAAAAAATACCATTCACTTTAAATTTGGTACAGATGCTCGGGAAAAGTGTACCAACACAACAAAATAAAAAAATCGATAATCGACTTACTTACTTTTTGAACACACCTCGTACATCTATAAATATGAGTGTGAATGAATTCGGTATTAAACCTCCGATGGCGACTATGAAAAGACAAGAGATACAGACATGAATCAGCAGGGCTGGTTTACGGCAGGCGAAGCAACACCTCTGTTCTTAAGATGTTCCAGAAAATCGCTAAAAGCAACTTGACCAACAACCTTTAGATTTTGGGAGATTAGGAGAAACTCACATACTTACTGAGTGAGCTGCTATTCACAAAAGTAGATCAGCCCTCTTTGGCAAGAACTTAACTTCGGGAATTGAATTTACTGAGGGTCACTAAAACTCCAATAGATCTTGGAGAACCAAACTTTTAGGCTATCGAACCATAGCAATGAAAATGGGCGCAACTTTTTTTTTTTTGGGATGATCAATCTCCTGTGAGTACGAGGCAGCAGATGCAATCCATGCCACCCGAAGGGGGAACATCGCGTTTAGCCCAACTAAGTGCCAGATAGAGCTATGTACTCTGAGGAAAAAACAGTCACCTGCGTTTTGATAAGGCAAAAATAAGCAAAAGACAGCACTATCAAAAATGGCCGGCTAAAAATGCACAAATCTAATTGGAAATTATCGCAGCCATATCCCAATCTGATGCAAAAGACCCTTCGACAACATGGTAGTGGTTTCAACTTGGAGATACGCCATCCAAATCTGGTGTATAGTATAGTGGCTCATTCAAGTCGATTATGCATTCAAACTCTTGAGGACAGGACCTTACGCCTCATTTCTGGGTGTGAATAGCTTATAGAGAATTCGACCTTGCACCATGACCCTAGACTGGAGACTGGAGAGATCTTTGCCTTTGGATGATTATTATGCCTTGGCCCGTCTAAGATATCTCTAGCTAAATAAGTTGGATCGGCGATCAAAAAATAAAAAAACATTGTAAATTATCAATATATAAGTATAAAGTAAAAGTATAAAGCAAGAAACAATTGAGAAACTTGAGGCCTGATGATAGTGAAGAGAGGGATTTCCGCGTACGTGAAGATCCCTAGAGGCGACATCATGCTGCTGATATCTATACTGAGTTGAATTTATTGAGCATAATCAAACTTAAATCAAGGTCGTCCGCGCTTTATTAGATTATACTCGGTCAAAACTTAAATTGAATGCCATGAAATCCAGATGGGTAACAAAGCAGCATATATGGGAAAATTCGACAAATTCTATCTTCAGAGGAATAATAGTAGTATTCTGTCTTTAGCGCTTGTGATTTTCGAGATATTTATGTTTATACAGACGCTAATTTGCGTTATCCGAATCATCGCATATAATCAACAAATTTTGTTCCTAATTCAGTAATACCCTGGATCCAATATGCACAGTGTATAAAGCAATGGACATCTTGACAAGTCAGCGCGTGACGCGGCTCAAGTGAATTTTTGTTGAAGCCTGAGAGCGCCAAGTCGCAAAGTTGATTGATGACTTTGACTGATTGCCATTACGTCGGGGAGGCAGTGTATAGCTATGGATGGCTGTAGTTGAGGGTGTTGTGGCAGCCCTCCACGCTTCCTAATTGTGGCTATGCCTCCTAGCCCTTGGTCATGCCACATGCGTTTGCGGTCAACCGATGATTAACTCAATCTGCGTCCACTCGCGGCTAATGTGAAGTGAAGTGTCGAGTGTTGTTCGTCACGGTTGTGAGCAGGACAAGATGTCAACGACGTTGCGTGGTCGAGCCAGCGTCAGATGGTTCATAAATAATGCAGTAAGGTCAAGGCGCATACTTGCCAAAGCTACACAGAGAGAAAATATGAAAGAATATGCAAAATATTAATATAATAAATTGGGTGCCACAGCAAACCCATAACAATATTCTTTCTTTCACACAATTCCTTTGATTTGTATTTCTAATTTTGAGAATAAACCTTGCTTTGTAGGCAGCAGAATCTTCAAAATAAATAATCTTAAACAAGTCAAGCGCAACTTTTAATTTATATAGCTGGGAGCACAACTGATATTTGAAAGAGGCGTATTCAAGTGGAGGCCACTTAAGATCTTGATGCAAAACACATCATAAAACGTTTGTAGTCATAAATTGTTCTTATAAGGCTGTGTGCTGTTTAGATCTGAACAATTTTATATTATCGATTGTTAAAGAGTAGAAAGTAGTCACAATAAAACTTGATTACCAATTGGCTGTGAGAGTTTCAAGATGTGCCTAGCAATTCCTTCCTAAACTTATGTATACTTCATGAAGGTGCTAGTTTACGTCACATTCGTTATAATCAACGAACAGAGTGGGAATTAGAGGATTAACACTAGGATTCCAGGCTAAAGTTTCCCATTTTCAAAGATTCGTCTCATATTTGGTGTTTTGAGCCAGTGAAGGAGCAACCCAGACTTCCAACACAGTTTCTTCTATATAAAAATTAGTTATTAGAGTGCTTTAGTAACTTCGAAATGGGTTGAGCCGAATGTACTTGGTTCTTGGGGACAGCCGCTGAATCATAAGTACAGAATATTGAAGCACACGTTTAACTTTGTTTCAGGATTTTTTTGTTGTATTTTTGATTTTAATTTGTTTTTGTCGTGAAAATATAACGATACGTTTGAACGACGATGCTGTTATTAAATCAGAATGTAATTAAATTAGTTTTTTCAAATTATTTTTTTTTATTTAGCCTTTGGTATCATTCTTATATTATATAGAAAAACTAACAACAAATTTTTAACCTTCGTTCAAAGACCAAGTATTCATATATGATTATTAAATCTAAAAGAAGAACGAGGTTTGCAGGCAAAACAAAAATCTTACTTAAGTTAGATCTTCACGAGTTTCTAAGAAAATTAGTTTTACATAGTTTTGAAGGCAGGTAAGTATGAAGCAAAATTTTTGATAGTAATGACAATATTCTCTTTTCCAAAGACTTGATAAGGAAGTGCCTTCATATAATACGTTTCAAATACATTTTATTCGAAGTGTTCATAAGCCCACCATAAGATAACGAAATCAAGGAACACATTTGGGCGAAGGTACGTTTTAGGTTAGGTTAGGTTAGGCAGTATTCAGGACCTGATGTGCCAAGTCATTCAGGCCAAAGAGTAGACCCATTAAGATAGTGCAGTATTAGACCTTTCACACCTTTTCACACTCAGAATATCCTGTATATGTATCAAAGTCACAGGCATCTGGTGGCCTGAATAAACCCCGAAAGGCATTTTAGATTTTGCTCTGAGAGCTGATAAGTCATTGAAGAAGTAAGATTGAAGGAATCAAAAACTTTTCCTACATAGTCCAAGGCACACAAGAGGTGTGCCACCGTCTCCTGCTCATCCCCACAAAATCCAAAGAAGTCATAATGAGGTGCACTAAGTCTTGAAGCTTGGACTCCCACCAGCGAGTGTCCGGTTATTGCTCGGGTTACGGTCGAGCAAAGAGCTCTATTTAGACAGTTGTTCACTGACGTCACGCAAGATTTCAAGGTGGCGAGTGACTAAGTAGCCGATAGGCTATCTGAGTAAATACCGATATTGTTGTTACCTATTCGTAAGAATTTTATTTTTTTTAGAGTCTTCTGGATTGCCGTGACCTCAGCCTGAAAGACACTGCAGTGATCGGAATATTCTTATGTCGAGTTCCTCGATGTTAACGCCTTTTAGTGCTTAGCCAGCCCGGAACCCCAATATTCCACTCCTCTGAGGTGCAATAGTCCATACTATCAGGAATTAGAGGGATTCCTTTTAGAATATTTGGGTATGTTGGTTTTCTTATCAAGTGAAGGTCAGCAAATTGGGACTCTGCCGCATTCAGGTTTAAGGCGAGTTTGCTTTCAAGGATTAATCCGAGATATCTGGCTGAGCCGCTAAAGGATATGTCTTAATCTCATTTATAAATGCCCACAAGCTCATCCTCTTTGACATATGCCTTTCGCATATGGTTTTAAAAATATTTTGCCATACACTTTAACTTTGTTTTAATATACCCTTTGTATCTTAATGTTCAAGGTGTTCCAATCAATTACTTAAGAGATTCAAAAATTGGCATTTGCCCTTAAAATGTATTATTGTCGTTTAGGGATTAAACTAATTGCAATAACTTCACAAGGTGAAACGATTTGTTCTTTGTGTTTTATAATTTCTGTTTTAAATGCAAAACATATAAAATAAACTAATTATGTTGTAAGTTTACAGCTTTACTAATACCTTACAGGCTGTGCAAATCATTGCTCGACTGGGTTCTGTTTTAACAATCAAAATTAAATCGGTTTTGTCTAAAATAATACAATTATGATTTCACTTTTAAGATGAAACCAATACCGAATCTTTCAGTGTATATATATATATATATGTATATTGGCACCCACACATGAAGCGTTGCCAGAGACCAGGTCACGCCGAGATTATTAATTATGCTAACGATAGCAGCCAGGCGAAGAACTTATTGTGGCATTGGAAGTAATTATCTGAGGTTAAATTGTCTTAGCTGGAGCATAGGATGTCTGGGTGGCTACGAGCATGTCTTGTCTTCACAATGTCATAGCCAATCATTATCGAGACGTGAACATGATTGCCAGCAAGTCGCATCGCTTGACATGCGATTACTTTGGTCCTAAACAAAATGCTGACTTGCTGCTCCAATGACCGGATGACTGCCATTACGGCAGCTTGCAGCCGTTCCAGACAGCTGCTCTCACATGTGCAGCTAATATGTTCAAAAGTTTGCGTAATTATCCCGGCAAACAAATTAAAAGCACATGCAGCGCCCCACAGGGGGTGACCCCTCCTTAAATGCTACTTTTACTCAAGCTCCCCTTTGGTAATTTTAGTCGAACAGCAGATTGCGTTGTACTTGGGGAAACTTTCTATAGTACATATACATAGTATGTACTAACAACAACCTAGCTATGTACTCGAATAACGATTGTAACTTACTGGACAAGTACAAAGTACATAAGCCATGTAACTCTTGCCAACGATTAGCAGGCAATCCGAGACAACGTCTCATTATCGCAATACAATGCGCACTTTAACCTAAGTTGTGGCTTGTCTTTGACAATTTTCCAGCACTGGCAATGCGTATTACGCATACGCACTGTTGCATTCAGAACTATCGCTGCCTTAACCACAAACGATCCGAGTCATCCACTTTCCACTCTCGGTAGTACACAACTTTGTTAATTGCCTGTTGCTTTTAGCCCAGTTAAAAAAAAAAGTGAAGAAACTGAAGCGGATGCGCGACAATGCAATACCCTGCAAGGACTTTTTGAAAAGTATTTAATGTACTTACATTTTTACAAGCATGCAGCGGAAACACGCCCGAAATTTTTTTGTATTTTGCTTTGTTCATAAATAATAGAGTTTGATATTTCAGCGAAAAATATGGTCATACTAGAAATTTTCGTACGAAACTTTTGACCGTGCTCTGGAAAACGAATATTTTATTATTATAAAAATATATATCACATATATAATTTTATCATTCGAATTTGATTTTAAATCACATATTTGGTTTTATCTTTTTCACCAAAACAAGTCTTTTATGTGCTTTGAATTCGACAACTTTGTTGAAGCTCTTTCAAATTTAATCGAATTTTCTTACAAAAAGTTTTATAAATCCCATTCTGCTGCCTAGCAATGACCGTCAGGATAAGGCAAATATCCACAGTATAGTTAGGCAACTATCAACTGATGAGTATTAGAAGCCAAATATTTATGGGTTACCTTGGATAGGTATATAGAGCGAGCTGAAAAAATATTCCAATTTAAACTATTCGAAATCTACTGGCTTCTTAACTATAGCAGACGCCCCCTCCACTTCGATATAGGTAACTAGAAACATAGTTTATACGTATTCTGTCAAACCTCGGGCACAAATCTATAAAACCTTAATTTCATAATTAAAGAGCATAAAAAGAAAATTCGAGTGCTAACTTGTGGCACATCAAAGCGAACAAAACTAAAGCCGTAGTCAAGAGACCATGTAGAGAAGCGGTTTCCTCTTACAAAACAAGAGCTCAGGATTTCTTTTTTTTTTTTTAAGGCACTTAAGATGTTGATTTCCTGTTGCTGTAGTTGCCTATCCAGCTACAAAGAAATATACAGCACTACCTACTTGAAAAATTGGTATTTATTTTGAGGAATGTTTTGCCACAGGCAGACTTTGCGTAACTATTATTTATTTTGTGCTCCTTTGCCACTTGATGACTTTTAAATAATTAAGCTGATTTTAATTAAAAAACGAAGACTTGATAAGCCACTTAGAATATAATCGTGATAAGAATTTGATACATATTCGGTTGGCTAAAACTTAATCTTGTTTTAAGTCGATAAATAAGCCAATCTAAGAATTTAAAGTGCAAACACTTTCAAAGTAAATTGTACTTAAGTCTTTTAAGTCTTTTTTAACGTGGAGAAAAATGATGAAAATATAATAGGAAAGAAAGTCTCCATTTCAAGTTATCCAAGTTTTAAGCATTAAGGTTGGAGTATAAAAGTACATCGAATTAAAAAATGATTAAACAAACTACTTTAGGCGCAGTATTCAATTAGGTAAATAAAAAGATGACGAGAAATTTGGACACAAATTTAAAAGTTCATATTTTCGTCAGATTATCTCATTTCTAGGACGTCTTTCATTTATAATTTTTAATATAATTATTATTTTCAAGTGAATCATATTTATCATGGTTATTGAATTTAATTTATTGCATATTTATAATATTACAGTGTGCTGTGTTGCTAAAAAAAGTTTTTTAGTTTTAAAAAGCGCTAAATTTAGATTAAACAAAAAATAGGTTAAAAAATATTTAATAGTTTTTTTTAAATAAAGTCATAACGCATTAAATTTAAAAGCTGAAGCTAGGAGATTTTTTTAATGTTGCATAATTAATTTCAAAAAATTGCTGCTGAAAGTTTCCAGTATCTTATCCAGCTAGACTCTTTATGCTTTTTTTATAAACTTGTAATCGAAATTAGAGTGAGAATTTCTAAAAAATGTTTTTAATCCAAGTCAAGTCTACTTTTATTTAGTGTTATGTAACGCCAAATTTATTTATTTGATTAGCTTGTCTTTATATATATAATTCTTCTGTGAGTGTGTATGTCATTGAACTTCTCTTAAACGACTGGACCGATTTTGATGAAATTTTTTGTCTGTGTTCAAGGGGATCTGAGAATGGTTTAGATTCACAATTTTGTCCGCTAATTGCGACGAAACTACTAAAAAGGACAATTTGATTTTCCAATACAACATTTTTTTTTGTTAATTTAGGTTGGCATTGTGTACATTGTCAGATTAACTAATATTTTTTAGTAAATTGTTTTTGTCGAAAGGAAACACAAAAATTATAAACGTTATAAATTTTATTTTATTGAGGCACACCAAATTTCATGAGAATCGGTACAGCCGTTTCGGAGGAGTATGGTAACTAACATTGTGAAACTAGAATTTTATATATAAGAAGAAACTTATGTTTTACGTATTATGGGTGTTCTCATCAACGAGTTGATGAATCTGATTTTGCGTGTGTTAGAGGTCAATGCGGAAGTTTTAAGCCTATTGCGATGAGTTTATATGAATTGGTTCGTGGGATTGTGAATATTGGTTTTTGTGTGAACATACTCCTCCGAAACGGCTAGACCGATTCTCATGAAATTTGTGTGCTTATTGGGCAGGTCTGAGAATCGGCCAACATCTATTTTTCATACCCCTAAGAGATAAGGGTTGCCACTTTTAACATTTTTTTTTCATTTATCGACTATACCTTCATGGTGTGTTCACGGGCGCGAAGTTAGCCGCGAAGCCTTCCACACTCCTGTTTCGCGGCTTTCGCGGACGGCGCGCTACGCAATATTTTTCAATCTGTGGTTTGTCTTGACTGAACGTGAAAAAATAAAAAAAAAGACATCCTGTCGCCATTATAGGTTAACATTATTTGTGCACGAAAACATTAATATCAGGTACTGCTTACAATGCCGAGAAGAAAACTACCAAATCTCCATCAAACATAGTTAAAATGTAAAGATGGCGAGTGGTTGAAAATTTTATGATGAAATTAATCCACTCATCGATCAATCGGACGATGTTTTCCAATCGGAAAGATTACAGATCTAGACGAGCGAGCGAAGCGAGCGTGCCGGAGCGCAGCGGAGGCAAGTCGGCTAGTACTTTTGCAAACTATATAATGGAACGTAGCACATTGTAACGTCACGCCAAGTTAGAAATGCCCTTGTATGAATAGTTTTAGTTTATTAAATTCAAATTTGGAAATAT